>KZ506726.1:6581-70103 GCA_002844005.1 Limosa lapponica baueri | reverse complement strand
ATCAGCAGAGATAAAGATGTCATTTTCCCACTCAATGCTTGTCAGACCACACCTGGAATACTGTGCTCAGTTTTGGTCCCCTCTATACAAAAAAGATGTAGACAGGCTGGAGAGAGTCCAGAGAAGGGACACAAAGATTAAAGGACTGGGAAGCCTGCCATATGAGGAAGGGCTGAGAAAATTTGGCTTGTTCAGCCTTGATAAAAGAAAGCTTAGGGTGACCTTATCACCATGTTCCAGTATTTAAAGGGTGGGTACGAAAAAGATGGGGATGCCCTTTTTACAAGAAATCACATGGAAAAGAACAAGGAGTAATGGGTACAAGTTACTCCAAGGGAGATTCTGATTGGACACAAGAGAAAAAATTTTCACAATGAGAACAATTCACAATTGGAATAATCTCCTCAGTGAAGTGGTGGATTCCCTGCTGTTGGACACGTTTAAGATTCAGCTGGACAGAGTGCTGGGCCATCTTGTCTAGACTATGGTTACGCCAAGGAAACATTGGACCAGATGATCCCTTCCAAGCTGGCATTCTATTATTCTGTATGATTCTATGAAATTACGTGATGTTAATTGAAATGACTGTTTTAAGGTATCTGTAAATAAAGGAAAGCATCTTTTTCAAAATCCAGACTATTTACTAATCTTGTAGTACACCCTTGAATATGCTTGATCACCAGTCTCACAAGTTTGAATGTGGAAATTACTTGTGTTAACCTGTGATGTTTGTGTTCGCCATTACAGAGATCTAGGGGTTTGCGGAGTCTGTTCTCTCATGCCAAAGTGGGGAAAGTCATTAAAAGTATAGGTTTTTTTGGGTAGCTGGCATATCTTTTTTGTGCTCCCTTTTTTGCAAAGACAGCTCTAAGAGCTCCTCAAGATATACTACTACTGGGCAGAGACACTGCTGGAGGTGCTAAGTATGTTTTTGTTGAACTTCATTATTAAGCTTAATCTTTAATGGTGGACTTAGTATTCTTGTAGCTCTCACTTATTTTTAAATGAACTTTTTTTTTTGATAACTCATGTCTAGTGACAAAGATAGTTCTGATTAATGGCCATCATAGCCGTTATCTAGGGGAGCTCATGCATTATTCAAAGATGGACTGGCAGAATGAAGATGTCTGCCACCCACTGGCTTATGCTTTCCCCAGAACTCTTCAGGGAGATCCAACACTAAGCCAAAAAGGGTCTGGTCTTGGTGAGGAAGATAACTTGCCAGTGCAACTGAATTTTTGCTGAAATAAGGGTTTCTCCACAGCCTGACAAAGAAGTGAAATTTTGGGCCTGATGTTCAAGCCTCTGCTTCAGTCTGCATATGCCTCCTCGTTTTCTGGTTCCCAAGGGCTCTCTCTTTGCTTCTCTGCTTAGCATTTAAATTTTTAATCGAGTATTTTGCTTTATTTCTGTAGCCTCTGCCTCCAGAGTTTTCTGGCCTGATTGCCCACTTACACATCTCATCAGATATATAGTACTGCTGACACCACTTTCATATAATTTTCTTCTGGCTATGTCACACCCCACTCTGCCCCTCTATTCTAGGCTTTTTCTTTGCCATGGTATAATTTCACATATGAAGACATCATCACAGCTTCTGTACATCCCTTCCGCTACTTTTCTCACTCGTCCCTACTTATGTCTGTGGAAATCTTAAGGAGAACTTAAGATGATAATTGTTACTTCCATGAGGGGGTTGCTGTTGTGTATTGGTTGCCAATATCTTCTACTCGTAATGGAATATAAGACAAATGACTTTGTATCATCTGTGCAAGCATATGTAGTTACTGTTTGTCCTTCCTTGTACTCGCTCACTTATTTGTCCTTACTTCTGCATTCCCTGTGTTTATTTATGACCACTTGCTGTATATTGCTGTTACAACAAATTGTAGTCTATTCAGGGTATAAACCTGTGTTTGTACATCTGTTAGCACAATAAGGATATAGACCTGATGAGAGCTGTGTGCACTTACAGAATGCAATCTGGTAGGTAATTCTTTTAGGCCATTTTTCTCAGCAAGATATTGAGTGAATAAGTCAATTATTTTTGTTTTCCTCAATGTATTTTTCAGATTCTGTAATCTTTGACTGTATGAAGAAAAAAGGGGGGAAAAGAAAGAAAAGCCATGCAGAAATTGAATATGTTTCAGAATTGCACTTCAAGATTTTAATAGTGACAGTAGACAGAAGAGTATTTGAATAAATCAGACCTCAGCTGGCTTGCATGGTGGGGGAAAAAAAGAAGGTAAAACAACAAAAAAACACAAACATTTAACCTGCTTGTTATACAGAATTGGCAGGCATATTAAAACAGAACTTAGCATCTATTATTTTATTAGACAGCAACTAAAAATGTGTAGAGTTAAATGTTAATTAATTTTTTTTTTTAGAAACTTTTCAAAAAAATTTTTTTAATAAAAACCCAAGGCCTCAAGGCCTGGTCTCATTGGAACGTTACCAATGGCTTGACCAATTGTTCATATAAGTTCAGTAAATATTTTTATTCTCCAATTGTCTCAAGGTATTTGCTAAACTCTAGTGCCCAGCAGCATACTAGCATGGCTCCAGATATGATTGATAGGAGCTGAAAATTGGTTACAATGAATTTCATCAATTTAAAGAAACTGGTATTATGTCCAACAGCATAGGAACGTAAATTGACAGCTATCACTTCAGCTATAGGCCATTCAGCTGCTGAACAGCTAACTCCTAGAGAAATTCATTTGTCTTTCAACTGGCTTTGCTTACAGTTTCAAGTATTATGAGGGTGGAATACATTTCTCCAACTTTAATTTAGAAGAAGCACAGCATAAAATGTCTGTTAGATTGACAAGTAAAATTACCAAATAAAACCATTATGTGGAAGACAGTAGACCTGTGCAATTTTAAGGAGTAAGGCTCATATGTGCTTAAATGGCTTTGGGGTTTCTTTCTGGTTTGCTGCATGTGTGTGTGTTAAGGGCTTTCTTTTTTCAAGCTGAGGCTGTTAGTTCTGGTGCTGAATTTAGGATTACGTTACCCACCATGTCCTTTGCTAGGTTCGCACCCAAGCCTGTACATGAAGGGTAATATGTTGCCTGTGAAACTGTCCGATGTTGTTTGTAACCAAAGGGACCTTTTAAGGCTTTGAAGTGGTGATGACTAGATCAGGAGGAAGAATCAAGCTGTGACGTTATGTATAATGCCTTCCTTGTCCAATGCTACCCTGTATGAGCTGTGAGAGTTTAGCATCACAATGATACTGTATGCGTGGTATTTCTACTTTCTCCTTGCTCATTTCTTGAAAGATTTTGAAGGAGATATGGCACATTCTAGTGGCGGAACTTTACTTTGTAATAAAATCAATATAAAATACGTAGTACTATCTTTATTTTACAAACACAACGTGTAATGCCTTTGTCTATTCCTTTTTTTTTTTAATTTTTCTGTTGTTTCATTTATTATTACTTTTCCACCTGGAATGTCAGGGACAGAAGCAGATTGACTTTAAATGACTTGTTCTGTGCCAAGACTTTGCCTGTAATGAGTGGGTAGATCTATGCAGCTTTGCACAATATACTTGTGATTGAATATAAATATGAATCTTGCATTGTAGATATGACCATAACACAATTGACAGTTACAACAATGAGCATAAATCATGCAGATATAGTCCCTCATATTTTATTAAAATGTTAGATAAATGGACTTAATGAGTACTTGTTTTAAAATTATCAAAGTGTGCACTATTAAACCCAGGAGGTTCTTTTAGAGACAATTCAATATTAAATCAGCTTTCATCAAAATGTTGCAGAAAAAAAAAAATCAATTATAGCAATCATATTCTCTTTCAAGTATGTCCAATAAAGTCAGCTAATGGATATAATTTTTTATGGAATTACTGTTTAAGTGCACTGGAATACACTTAAACACAGGAAATACTAAAGCAATTAAAATTTCACATTGTATGAAAATTATCAGTTTATGAATGCATAAGCAGCCTAAACTGGAATTAGAGTTCTGCAAAAGAATGTGTGGATTTTCTTTCTCCTGAAAGAAAAAAAAACTGTAGCTTCCACTTTCTTTGTCTGATTGAAATGTTCTAAATTATCATATACTGCCTGAGGTAAGAGATTTTGAAATTTTTTTAAACTTGCTCACTTCTCAGTCTTCCTAACCTTTCCCTGAAATAATGCAATGGACACATGTACTTATCAAAGTATACCAGCCAGTAAATGACTTGAACATTTTGCTGTTGTTTCTCCTTGCTCCACTCCTTATCTTTTTTTCCAGGTAAACAGGGAGTAAGGTGAAATTAGGCGCCTTCCGCTTGTACCGATTATGTTTGTACTGGAAGCTTATATTGACGAATCCTACCTGCTTCTCTGTCGTTTGGGAGGGTGACCAAGATGATTTTTTGCTTACCCCCTATTTGACATCTTTTCTAGAAAGAAAAACAGTCTTATTAGGAAGTGCACTAAATTAAGATGTAATGTGAAGTGACTGCCACCTAAACAGTTTTGGAACCTGATATTTTATTGTATAAACAAGAAGGACAGGTAGTAGAAAGGAGAAGAAAAAGCAGAGGAAAAAAACCACTGAAAGTAGTTTGCAGGGAAGGGGGAATTGAAAAATATAGGGAAGAATCTGAGAGATGAGACAAGCTCATTTAGGCTGTAAGTAGGAGTACAGTGATGCAATTTCCCTTTTCACTTCCTGTTTGTATGTTCATACTTAATGTATATTTCTTCATATGTTCTTAAGTATAAACAGATTCTAACATCTGTCCTTCCCTTCAAGCAGTAAAGTCCAAAATTAATGAACAACATATTAATTTTTGTTATTATTTCATACTTTGAGGATATATGTATCCTATTGTCACTTACACAAAAGTCAAAATGGCAAATACACATAACTGAAATGTATTAGCTTAACTTTTTCATTCTTCTCCTGGAATGTATCGCTGCTGCTACTCAATTCCTAAGAGCTCTGCAGTTCACACAGTGGCCTTGGTACCTGTTTATGCATAGAAGTTTGCCTGGAGATTTACAAATCAAGATAGGCATTGACATTTCCAGCCTTAGAAAATTGCTGCTGTATGTCAATGTGAATAGATTTTGACCTAGTTTCTAAGAACATACTTAGAAGCAAGGTTTTTATTCATGAATGCACTTCATCACTGTTCAAGAAATACTCATGGGTTATTTGGTTGATACTACTAGCTTTCTTCTCCTTGTGTAGGTTTATAATATGCTGCTGACTGCATGAATCATGTGAGTCTTGGGGAGCAAGGGGGAAACAAAATTGCAGTAGATAGGTGTCTTTTTCAAAAGAAAAACATGTCAAAGTAGTTTTACTTTCTCTATCTGTGTTCTGCAACACAGATTTCTTGTCAAATACATTTATAGTACCTTTGCAGGTAGAGCAACAAGAGTGTAAAGCTACAAGTCATTGGAAAAAAGTTTGTAATCTGTCCCACAGGTTTGTCTTTTGCTTCACAGTACAATATTACTAATATTCTATCCTAGCTTTAAAAATAATGATAACAACAACAAAAAAGACAAAAGAAGTCTAGGTCAGATGAGGGAAAACCAGGACTGTGAATGTCCCTGTGGTTTAATATCTCCCACTTTTCAGTTCTTGGAATGGCAGGAAACTTGTGTACAGAGCTGTTCTCTAGGGGTGTGGTTTTGAAATGGATATACCTTTCTCCACTCAGGATTCTCTGTATGGAATGCTCCCCTGACAATGAACTCTTACTGCCAATGATTTGAGGGGTGGGTTGATTGGTTGCTTTCCTTAACCAAAAAAAAAAAAAAGGAAGTCTTAGCATCTCTTTTTGTTACAACATCATAAGAGTTGGTGAGGTGAAACATCCAGGATTCAAGATGTTGAACTACCTTAACAGATGTTACAGGTGGTGCTGGACTGGGGCCACTTAAATGGCTTCTCTAAAATCAAGGGTCATTGGGTCTGCAGGGAGGAAAGAAAAAAGAATATGTAATGGTCACCCCTTAAACTATGCAACTGGAGTGGTGAGAACCTGGATTTCTATTGCTGGTCCAAGGTATAGGTATCCATTTTACGTTGAGCATTGTAACAGCTGAATGAACTGGCCATAGCAGTGTTTGAATAGAAATGAGCAGTTGTCACAGCTTGCAGAGTAGAGCTTGTTGAGGTTGCCCTGTAAAAAGTCTGTGTTGCAGACTGAACTCTTGAAAAGGCATGGCTGGGGCACACCAAGTTCACGAACGTCAGTAAGGTCTTCCTGTGAGCTAGATACTGAAGCATCCTGGGCTTCGAGTCACCAAACTTCTGTGGAGTATATGGAATGGAGGAAGATGAATCACTTCTAACTAGCTTTCTTACCAGCAATATAGTCTCTTGTAATTCACTGCTTACTATTCCGTACTTCTGTGATTATGCGTCTGCTGTCTAAGCACTGTGGAAAGGCAAAAGTGGAAGTCTCACCTCACCAGATATCATTGTACAAGATCAATGAAATTAATTTAGTCAGAATTTTAAACAGGTAGGATATGCAGTCTCTGATAAAGTTGGTTTTTTTCTTAATATATGTTGTTGGTTAGCTTTTTGGGAAGCATAATGAGTAAGAACATTTCTGCAAATCAAAACGAAATATGTAAAAGATATGGTTTAATAACATACAATTTTTCTTCTGTTTCAGTGTGCTTAATATTCTGCATAATATCTTTGTTTTCAGTATCTGCAGTAAAATATGTAATTAAACTGAAAGATGTTTATAGTGTCTCATGTAGTGTAATGTAGTGTACAGATGGTATCTTTACCCCTGTCAGTATGTCTTGTCCTTTCAAGGACATCCCTCTAGGTCTGTCACCTCTATAGGAACTGAGTCATTTTTGGAAAGAGGTGTCTTTAAAATTTAATTTTATCAAACTAAACTATATCTCATGAGTATAAAATGTTTGCCAGAAACTAATTTTCTTCATTTTTCATTAAAATAATTTTTCTTCATTTTCTAGCCAGACCTGTTTGTAAAGGCCAAAGAAATTATTAGTAACTGTGTGTGATATAGAAGAGTTGGATAGAAATAGCATGCCTGTCTTGGCTGTGGAGTATTTTGGCCCTAATCTTTCAAAGAATTCCAAATAGATGGGTAACTATTTCCCCACAGTAAAATATGAGCCTCAGGGAAAGTGAGGTCAGGTTACTTACAGCTCATTACTGCATCATGGTTTTTGTGCATGTGTAGCTTAGGAAAGTTGGTTTTGCTTTCCTTCTCTGTTATTATCCTGTGATATGTGGTAGTAAATTCTAATGGCTTGAGTCTCCAATGTTCTAAGGCTACTCTCAGCTGTTTTTAGAGGAACACAGGTCTTGTAAATTTGACTTCAGTTAAGTGAGGAAACATAGGATGCAAAAGGAGGAGCAGGCAACCTGTCTATTTAATAGACAAATATTTAGTAGCTAAAGCTCTGTAAGCCATAGAAGAAAGAGCTGCGTTCTGGTCTGCCACTGTTTAAAGTGACAGAGAAGATAAAAAAATCATGACTTTCTAAAAGGGATTAAATCTTATTTGTATTTTGAGTTCACATCTGCATGAGGTACAAAGAAGCAGTAGCAAAAAGGCCATGAGTATCACAGAAGACTTACTGGACCTGTGAGAAGGTTTGATTGTTTTTACCAGAGATAAACACCAAACAAGATAAATATTTGCCAAGGAAGGATCAGCAGACCTATCATGTTTGGAAGCAGGGAAAGAAGGAACCAAAATTTTACATCCTCTGAATTTTATACCTGCCAAATATATCGCAAGCCTGCTGGCTCCAGTAAAAGACAAAATACCATGCATGGAAGAAAGCTCTAAGGGCAGAATTATTCAAAACAGCATCATAAAGGAAGTAGGGCCAAATAAGTGCTGAAATAATAATTTTTTAAAAAAGCATCTTTTTAATTTGTGCCACAAACTCTCCCCAACGGTTCCGTTTTATTTATTAAACTGTCTTTCTACTTCTGACAGTGTCACTGGTGAAGGAAACAAAGTGCTGTTGGACACTTTATTAATACTGAATACATCTGTAGTAATCAGTGTACTCTCAGTAAATGGTTTAGCATGCAGCTTCTGTTTTCTGGAACAGTGTTATCTGACCTTGTTGGAGGTGGAGTTGCTGCTGATGTAGGAACAGACCCTGTACGCTATATATTCTTTTGTCCTTCTGAATAATTTAATTTTTGATTAAGCAGAGTTTGTTAAATCAACTTAGCTTGTTATGTGAATGACAATGAAGTCCTATTTGAAGAAAATTAGCCTCTTTATGCTGAAAGAAATTATGGTACCAGGAGAAGAAATAATAAAACCACCAACTCTACCTGAATGCTTATGTTTGTGCATAACCACAGCACTGCAAAACTATTCAAAAATTGCTTTGCTGGAGAACAGATTTCTCCCACTATGATTTTATGCATGCTATAGCAATATAGTTATTGAGGCACAAAATACCCCGCCCAAACCAGCCAAGCAGCACTTACAAATCTATTCAGCTTTCCTTCTTATGGAAATACTTTGCTGTCAGTTCTTAAAGAGAACAAGCTTCAAATTTAAAGGAAACTTAGTGACAAGAGGTGTGGTCTGGTCAGGAACTTTTAAGATTGATGTTCTCAATGGCTGGAGTAAGTGGAAGACTTATCATTGGCTAGGTCTTTCTCTCTCTCAGGAGAATTAACACTTTATAAATAAATTGTCGATTCCCCAAAATAAAGAAAAACTCATGTCTGCTTTTATTTCTTTGCTTAATGCTGATCTGAACTGACCCACAACTTTGGCATAGGTGTTTGCCCTTGTTACTGTTCTATGTTTCACATATTAAGATCATATTATAGGGTTGATTTTTGGTTTTGGGTTTTTGGTTGTGTGTTTTGCTTTTTTTTTTTTTCAACTACAACATCAATTTTTATGGCGTGACTTATAGCAGAAAAAAATACAAATTGCAGCAGAAAGCTTCTTGTAACATACATCTTTACACATTTAGTGTTTGTACCATATATGTAACACATGGGTAGTTTGCATAAAATGGATAATTTTTAAAATTTTATTGAAAATTTTTTCTGGAAAAAAAAATCCACAGATGTTACTGGAATGAACGCTACATAGAAAGATGTGTCAAAGATGGGCTGGAGTTTCAGGCACTGTGACTGCAGAACATGTCAATACAATATGCATTTCTATATTCTGAATACATGTCTGTCTTTTCAGGATGGGCTATTGTAATTGATTCTTTTACACATTGATGCCAAAATGTTATTGCGACACTAGTGATATTGGGCAGCGTAAGTGAGTTTCTGTGCTTTGCAGCAAAGGTGGATGGTGTCTCTCCTCGCTTGCTATCCCCAGGCAGCCTTAGTGCACAGTAGTTCTGGGATCAGTACCTGACACACCCTGCAAAGAGGAGTTGGGACCTGCTGGTTCTTCCCTTTCTTGATGTACTTGGAGTAACAGTTTATCTCAACAAAATTGCCTCCTGATAATCATAAAACCAACACTGATCTTACATTCAAGCTAGCTCTGTTTTGCTTAAGAGAGAACAGAACAGCACTCCTGGAAGGGAGGGTGGAGGCATAGATGAAATGTGATTCGTCTCCAGGTTTTCTCTTTCAGCTGACAAAATGGAGAGGCAATGTAGGTGCAGCTAAAGATAAAGTGCCCATTCCCTGGCAGGGTCCTACTTACTGGTCTAAAGAATTATTTTTGCTCTCTGGCAAAATGCAGACTCACGTCAGAGTACTGTTACTCATAGTATGTTCCTGAAAAGTGAAAATTTTTGTGCCAAACTCAGGCCCTAAGTCTGGGAGATTTCAGTTTGTCTGTGTCACCCCTCAGGTGGCTGTCTTGGTTATTGGTCCACAGGATTTTCTATGTTGCATCCCCTTTCATCATTCCTGTTCAACTTCTGCTTTTCTCCATCCTGTTAGTTTACTGTTACGGCCCTCTCTGTAAACAAAGAGGGAGACTAAGGGCACTATTATCAATTTGGAATCACTTATAAAATGTGGGCACAGCAGATTGAAAAGTCTGGGGTTTTTTTTAAGGCTTCTGAAAATGACACAAGTGAGTGATGACGATTTAAGATCCCAGGGGATGAGTGCTGCAGTGACCATCTGAGAGTATGTTGTGGTGTTCTGGGTGTGTTTTAAGATGTGACACTTCATGTAGTTCCCATCATTGCTAAACACAAATGGTTATTTCTGTCCTTGGCAGCAGAATGTCAACTATAAAATAAAAGGAACCATTTCTAGCAAAAGCCTCCTATCCTCTGCACTTTATCTGCATTTCAGAAATCGAAATAATAGGGCCATAATAGCTATATTTTAATGTACTGAAAATATGAATAATAATGCTTTATATATAGAACAGTTGGGGTTTTTTTCACTATTTGTTTAGTGCAAGGTATGTTTCACGAGCTTGAAAAAGCGTCCTTCGAGAGCCTGAATAATGTCCTTCAGAAGCACACAGTACGTTTTGGGTGACGTACTAAAGTCCTATGATTCTTACAACCTCTTCCTGTGAGAAAGTATAAATGTATTCAAAGGTCTTTAGTACAGATGCTTGTATTAACAATCACATGTCTCTTCAAATTAAAAGGAAAATGCTGCAGTAGTCTGCTGAAAACAAATATTAACTCTTCTACTTCTGAAAAGTAGGCATACTCAAATACTGCTCAATTTTACGTGGACAAAAGCTACTGCAAAAAGAACAAGCTACTGTGCACCTACCTGTGCACCTCTGAAACCATAGTTTGACACACACAAAATACCTTGAAATACAGTTCATTGAAGCAAGCATCTTTGTCTTCACAAGCTGCTTACCTGTCAGTTGATTGTTAGTTATACCACTGCATACTAGTAAATGTAAGCATGTTTTAGTAAAGCAACACATGCAGCTGGGGGGAGTATAAGGCAAATAACACAAGTCTGTGTACACCTGTGGCTGTTCATCTACCAGGATGTCTAATAGGAATATTAAGTACAAGGAAAACAAAAATTGCTCAGCAAGATAGTTTTTACTGCAGACTGTAGTTAAACTCTTTCTTGACATCTTGTGAAGTTGTTTCAATTTTGATTAGCCTGCGTTTTCATTATTCGAAAGGTTCTTTGGAGTTGAGAGTTGGTCTAGAGATATTTTCTCAATCATGCTTTATCAGGCAATCTGGATGAAGAACACTATTTTTTCCCAGACAACCATAAATTAGCAAATGTATGATTTGACCTCATAGAAGAAAGAACTAATGTTGCTGCTAAAACTTTATGTAAAGTTTTTTAAATATTTGCCACTTTTAGTCTTGAGTATTCAAGAGTACTTGAATTTTGCCAGATGATGTACATGCCATATGGCTCTTAGCTTGCTGCATCCTTCTAGCTGATTGTCACAGGCATTCCTAAAGGGTAGTTTTTAAGCAGTTTGTAAACTGAAGCAGTTAATGAATAGTGTTTTTAGAGATGAGGGATTAGATGTTGGTATCAGTAAGGCAAATCTAAGAAAAGTAAACAATGTAGAAGAGAGTTAACTATTACTTTTTTGTGTATGGAAAACTCATAGACTCTCAGCAAGAAATATCTGAACCTGCTCTGCCTCTGGATAGTTTTGTTTGGGTTTTTTTTCGTCTTGATTTTCTTTTTTTCCATGGTATGAAAATACAAGTAATGAATGCTTCTTTATTTAGCTGTGTTTTCCTAAGGTATCAGATGAGCTCCATGACTGGAAGCGAGTGCTTGTAATTTCTGGCTTCGTTTTTAAGGTGTTGCCTGAAACGTGGAATTTTAAAAGATTCTTTGCTGGATGAAATGCTTCCTTTCTTTGCTTGACACCAGAGCAACAACAGTCAGGTGATATGCTGAAAGTAACCATCTCTTCATGTATCATACGAAAGAGCAAAATGCAGGTGTGTTTTTAATGAGGGCATGATCGTCAACTCTGCCTTGTCTCTTCTGTATTTGTCTATCTAATTGCAAATTTGTTTTGACTTCAGACTGTTATAAAACACAACTTTGGTATGAGGCTTGTATGTGATAAGGCACGAGAGAGGATAATAGTAGGTCTCCCGAGAACTTTCTTGTGAGAGCTTTTTTTACTAAATTTTGTTTCACTCCTGGTTTATCTTCAGGCAAAACAAATTATAAGAGAATGTCAATAGAATGTTTAAAATAATGCAAATGAAAGTATCCAAATCACCAATGAAAAAGCAGTTAGCTTTTCCAATGAAAATATGCACGACAATGTAACAAATACTGGTTGCAAAGCATGAGGAAGAGACATTCAGATTTACTTTCTCATCATCTTAAATGCAATCAATGCATTCAGTCTTATAACATGGTAGTTATAAGGTGGGGTGGTCCAGGGTGGTGGTTTGTTTTTTTCTTTACAATTCTTCCCTCCTTTTCTTTTCTTAGTGAGTTTGAGAAATTAATATTTGATTACTTGTACTGCTGCTAAATTGAGGTAGGTTGACTTTCTTAGTAACTTACTAATGGAATGTGTGTTAGTAGTATACCTGGTTCAAAAAATTGCAATTTCAGCATAATGATTTTATCATAATGATGGCCATGATTTAATTCATACCCATCTCATGTACAGAATGTCAGTTGTGGACTCCAGACAACAGAAGTTGGAACACTTTTTTAATATGAATTATTCAGGAGCAGGAAGTTTGTCACTGGGTAATGGATCTTCCTGGAGGAAAAGGAGAAAATTTTCTCAGGTTATAACTGGCATAAATAGTTAAAAACAATCACTTAGCTAAAATTGGATGGGCTGCCACAATTTAAGACATTCCATAAGTTTCTAAGCCTTCATCCAGATAGATTTAAATAATTTGCTTTGTATTCATGTGTTTTGATGCAAATTAGTTGGTACAGCTTTTTAATAGCTTGTTCTATATTCTATTTAGTAATTATTTTTTTGAATGTATTATGAGAAAAGTGTCTCAATAGAAAATAAAAAAAATAATCTTTTTAATATAATCCAAGGTGGATTAGTTTTATTAGCAAGTTCCATCTGTATAACATCCTGGTTTACTTTGGGGAAAACTTCCTTTGGTGATCACAAAGACCGTGTCGATGTTTTTCCAGTACTGTTTACATTAATAACTCTAGTGTACCAGGGTATGTGTTTTCAGTGAGGAGGTGGAGATTGGAATGCTTTTCTCTAACACCATGTAGGAAAGACCAAACTAAAAATATATGCACATTATTGCTGTGAAATCAAAGGCTGTCTCTATGTTAGCAAGTAGTGTAGTAGTAGAGAAAGGGAGCTGTGGATTGGAATAGTTAGTGCTGTGGACCCAACACATGTTGTGTGCCTTTTTGAAAGTTTGAGTTTGCTCAACATTGACTTTAGTCTTGTGGACTGGGGCACCTGTCAGAGGTTGTAGAGCACTAGAGGAGTACTTGGAGTACATCAAGTTTAGTTTCACTACAAAGGAGTCTATTTGTGCCTTTCAAGACTGATATAAGTTGTGAACCAAGGCATTATAAGCAGGAATGATCAGATTTGTTGTAAGAAAGTGCTGCTTGTCTAAACTAACATAGTTATGTAGGACCCACCCAGAGACAGGTATATATGACATTTGATTCTAATCATATTCTGTATTTTAATAATGAGCAACTTCTTGTAATCAGGTAAATACCCGAGCATGAATTTGTGCATCAATTATACGCTGGGAAAATATGCCTGAAGAAAGTAACTTGGTAGCTAGGGCATTTTCTCAGCTCATCTAGATAAACATACCACTTCTATAAGAATTGCACTAATCTTTTTCAAGCTCTTAGTGAGCAGTTAGCAGAGAAAGCTTAGAACAAAGGATGTAAGCCTGGCTTTGCCTGAGTCAGCTATGAACTCTTGTTGACTTGAGAGGCTTGTCTTGAGTTTCAAAAGATGTTGCCCTTTCCCCATCTGCTGCTGTTTCAACTGCCAGAAAACTGTCTTGGTGGATGGTTGGACCTATTTCAGATGTTTTGGGGGCTTTACTTTCACAGTCCTGATAGAATTAGGGAACCACTTTTCTTGTCAGCTGAAATCTAAGGTTTATGCTTCCCCTTGCATTTCTAAACTTTTAATAATTTGAATTTACATACTCATTCTTTTTGCCATTTTTAATGTTGAGTCTTGGCTTTCCCTTCTCTCTGTCCTCTTTCTTTCCCTCTTAACTTAATCAAAATATTTTCCTGTGGGGAATGTGTGCTGTAGTTTTTGGCTTGTTCATTTTTGGTTTTCTTGGTTTTCTGTTTATTTCTTTCCACCCCCCGACCCCTAATGTCCCCACTTCCCCTGAATAAGTAACATCTCAAAGGCAGGGTAAGTAGATAAGGCCAAAGCACTGCCCCTGTACTCTGTGTTAGTCTGCATAGCGCAGGAATAGAGGTAGGGAAGGAGACACTTTTGGCTGCTTTGCTGCTTTCTATATTCTGCATCCACTTTGGGCTACAGCAAGACTTGTGGGCCATAGGAAGCAGAGAACGTGTGATAACAGAGAAGAGTCTGATCTCAATTTCCCTATCCCAGGAGCAGAAGCTGGGCTTGGGCAGGGTTGTTCCAAGTAACATATGATACAGGGATCATCTTATATAAGTCCTCAGGGCTTCTCAAATACTTCCTTATTTCCTCAGGCCTCAATGCCATGGGAAATTATTTCCTCTGATTCTACATCTCAGTCATTGACATGTGACGTGACAGTTGCATTGGGCCAGGCTCCTCTTTGAGAGGAGGTAATTCTTGGGAAGGTTGAAAATCAGTCTTCTTTAGTGTGTCACCCATAGGTATTTAGGAAGAATTTCTTCTAATTAGGTGTTCAAATAGAAGAATTTTCTGTGAGAAAAGTGTAAAACTTGTATCTTTGAATGAACACGGTATTCAGGCAGTCTTCAGCCTGAGCATGTTTCAGGTAGGCATTATATTCACATTTTGGGTCTGCAGACTGAAAGAATCTGCAAAAAAATCTGTCTCACTGGGTAATAATATTAAACAGTGAAGCATACAATCACACTGGTCTCCAGAGACAACTTGAAATCCAGAGGGAATACATCCATGTTAGCTGCATGACGGTGCCAGCAGGATCTCTGTCATGAGAAAACTGAAACTTGCCAGATGTTTCTATCTGAAATGCACTCCAAGCCCGTAAGACATGAGAATGATCAACGTGTCAGAGCAAAGGCCTTCTCAGTACATAAAACCTGCATTTACCATACAGGTAGAGGTGTATTTCAAGAAAGTGTAAATAATTAAAATGGGGGGAAGTTAAATCTTGTTTTGTAATGAGGATGGCAGTGAAAACCTATGTGCTGTAGAAATAATCTGACCAATACTAGAAGATGAACTACCACGTATTTTGGCATATATGCTGGTTTTGTGGTTCAAGACCACCTTGATAATGTGGAGACTAAATGGAGACTGATGCCAAAACATTTTAATCAGATATGCTTGTTTTTATAAGTTAAAGGGTTTGTTTCCCTTGCAGAGAAGTTGAGTGTGTGAGCGTAAGGATTTCTTCCATAATGTGCTCAGCCTGAATGCAGGGCTGCAGGGTCCCCTGAGCATCCCCCTTTGCTTTCTCTCTTCTGGAGTCTCTTTAATTCTCCCTTGCGTACCCTGGGAATCTCTTAGATATCCCCAAGTGTCTCCTTTAACTGAAGTTTGTCTCTTCTGTATGTCTCCTGGAGCATCTTTCAGAGTGTCTACTCAGTTTTTCTCCCCAAAACCCTCTCTTCATGTGTTTCCTGTCCCTGTGGCGGCTACTGTCACTCACACATGTGAGTGCTGGGGTGCTGTGGGCAGCAGTTCTGGCAGTGTTGCTGTGTTTGTACCAGTGTTGGAGCTGGCTGCAGCTGGCATGGAATGACTTATGGCCTCCTTCTTTATGGGTCACCCTGCAACTCTGCATCACCCAAACTCTTCTGGTTTTGTCCAATATAACTGTGATCCATTGTACTTACCAAAATATTTCCATAAAATGTTTACTAGAACAACTGTTCAATAACTGAACCCATCTAAACTAGAAAGACAGACTCAGGGGAGAGAAGAAACCAAACACAAAGTGAAGTAAGGCTACCTGTCTGTATTTGTGAGGAGGTTATCGTCTGACCAAAGCATAGACCCCAGACTCTCCAGGTCCAGCACAATGTGACTAGGTCCTGATGCTTCTTTCTTTAGTCACAGAAAGTTGTCATGGCTCAGCGTAGCTGTAAATACCGTGACTAAAGATCCGAACTTGTGAATTCTGATGGCTTTAGTAGTGATGATGTAAAATGCCACCATCCATTGCTAGCAGCTAGCTGTTTCCTGGGGGTTACTGCCACAGGGGAGCATGCTGGCTGATACAGTTTAAAACACCAAAGAATGGTGCTTTGGAAGCAGATTCACATCCACTTCTGCTGCCTGCTCAGCTGTGACAGTCATGTCCCTCCAATTTTTCTGCAAGATAACTGGGACCAATAACATCTTCAGTCACACAAGTGAAATTCCTCAGAATCTATATAAAAACCAGGGGTTTTATGAGGAAGAGGAAAGCTAGTGGAAGATGAGACTGTCTTTCAATAATTTCATTGTGCATTGAAAACTAATGCTATTTTGTTTATTGATTTTCATTTGTTTTAAACATCTGTGAATCCGTAATAGTATTAGTGGATAGTAAAGTCCTATCAATACCCTAAAATCCAGTTATCTAATCCTCTTTATGGAATTCACCTCCATTTAGTTTTGAATTTTTGGCTAGTTTCCAACAATAACTGATTTGTTGCAATGTACCCATCCATATGTGTGCATTTTTCTTTGTGAGATAAAAGCAAAAGTGAAAATAAAAGCTGTTTATTTAACATAATGTAACACCAGTTACACGTGTTAAGCCCTTTTTAGATATTATTAATTACAAAATGGTAGAAAAATCAACACATTGAAATGCAGGCAGTTTGGTATCAAAGTATTATCAGTGCAGCAACAGCTACGTGACAAATGTAAGTATGGTTGAAGGAAAGTCAAATGTTAAAGCAATACCGATTACAATGGTGCAGTGTAGTGGAAACTGATGGCATGCGTTTGTGCTGCTTTTGTTACAAGGGTGGTATACTATCTCTATAGGTAAGTCTTGAAGAGTGATTAAAGCTTAAAAATATTTCAAAATCTTTGGAAAGCGACTGCTTTGAATTTATATGATGTGTTGTTATCTATTGTGATGGATACAGTGCTTTTCACTATCCAGTGATATTATTTTTGAACGCTCTGCATTTGAAATTATTTCGTTTTCTGGTATTTGATTTAAAACAAGACAGAATCATCTGTGACATTGCAATTAAATAATGAGATAGAGAATGAATGAAGGCAAAATGAGGTAATCAACATATATAAAATGTTAATCATGCAGATGTCTTATAAACACTAGTTTTGGTGGCCATGACTCATGAAGGAGCCTTTCAGTACTGAATAGGTCTAGACTTGTGTGGTTTCAGTAGAGGTGGAGTTAACTTTACTACTAGTTGGTGGTGTTCTGTGTTTTGGATTTGGGATGAGAAATAGTGTTGATAGCACACTGGTATTTTTAGTTGTTGTTAGGCAGTCAGGGCCTTTGCTGCACATCATGCTGCCCCGCCAGTGAGCAAGCTGGGAGGGCACAAGAAGTTGGGACGGGACACAGCCAGTGCAGCTGACCCCATCTGACCAAAGAAATGTTCCATGCCATATGACATCATACTGAATATATAAAACTGGGGGAAGGAGGAGGAGGAAGGAGGGGGGCATTTGGAGTGATGGCGTTTGTCTTCCCAAGTAACCATTACATGTGATGGAGCCCTGCTTTCCTGCAGATGGCTGAACACCTCCCTGCTGATGGGAAGTAGTGAATGAATTCCTTGTTCTACTTTGCTTGCCTGCCTGACTTTTATTTAACTTGTTAAACTTTGTGTGAACCCATGAGGTTTTTTCTTACTTTTACTCTTCCTATCCCGACTGAGTGGTGAGAGAGTGGCTGTGTGGCTCTAGTTGCTGGCTGGGGTTAAACCACGACGACTTGGAAGTGTAGAATGAAGGTGAATTTCCCTGTGGCTGCTCCACCCGACTGCCAGACACTGAGACTTTGAACACAACTGTAACACACATTCAAGAATAATATTTAATTCCATAAAGGTAGTTTGAAGATAAATTTGTCGTGTTTGTGAAGTCTTCAAATACATCAGTGGAACATGGTAGAAACGTTCATGAAGAAAATCATTATGTTATATACCAGATACTAGTCAGATACTGGTTTGTGTTTTAAAGTATAGTGCTATACAGTGAACACAAGGATTGAAAATAAGTTCGCAGTGAACTTGTTCACTGCAATATGGAGGAGCCTTGGTGGTGGAAGGTAATAATTTACCATTTAATTAGGAATTGTATCATAATATACAAGAACTGGATTTTAAAGGCTGCCTTGAGTCTGGCATTTCCTCCTTTTGAATATTTTGCTTAGCAACCATCTCTTTATATGATTTTGTGGATGCATTTTAATATTTATATAATGGTAGTGCCGATGGGCTTGATCACGATCGAAGACCTGTTGTACTAACATGCATATAAACACAGCTTCTTTGCTGTTAACTGTTTCTCAACTGGACTTCTAATATAGTGTCAACAAATTAAAGCTCCAGGGACAATGTGTCATGTAACATGTTACTTCTAGATTAGCAAAACTGCATTATGACTTTTTAAAGAGTAATATTTACATTTTTGGAAGAGACTTGGGATACAGAAAAACTTTCTTGAAGATGAAATGAAGCTGTAAGGAGAATTAAGAATTATTAAAATTAAGGTCCCATAAGAACAAAATTACTTGGGTTTTTTTTTTTTGACAGTTTGATATAGGAACAATTATGCTGAATATCCTTTTTTTTTAAATTTTTCTTTCCTGTGAGATAGTTAACTGAGAGGTAATGGGCTGCAGCAGTTTTGAAGCAAATGGCAGTGTTTTTTCTCCCTGCCTGCCTGTTACAATGCAAAATCAATATAAAGAACATAACACTGTGACTTGAAAAAAAAATTGCTCTTGAGCATTATCCACATTCAAAAGATAGAATTCTTAATCCATTGGAAGAAATGTTTAGACCAAATCCCGGGCTGAAGTTTTCAGTACTGATTCTTAGATAATTTCTCTTCAGTGGTCAAAGAAGAGAAACAAAAATAATACCAGGCTTCAAAGATTTAATTTATGAAGAAAGATTAAGAGGCTTATTTTGACTGAAAATGAAGAATGTATTTTATGGTGATTTTAGCGAAACTTATATATTTAGGGAAAGGATAGCTAATGTTTAATGAACTCTTTATTCTTGCAGGAAGAAAAGAGCAGAGGAAATCAAAACAGATTAGGAAAGGTTGAGAAAAAGACAGCTTGAGTGAAACATTTTTACACATAGAGTATTAGATGTATGGAAAAAATTACTGGAAAAGTTATTGAAGCATAGATGGATTCTAAGGGCATCTAGTTTACTTTCTGAGGGTAAGAAGATATGGAAATGAAATAGTCGAATAGAAGTGAGGAAAACATAGCTAAGGTAGGTGAGGTGCCAAGTTTTTTTTGTTTCCTGGAAATTTAAGTACTCAGTAAGTGTAAGGGAAGTGTATTTTAAAGCAAATTATTCTATTATTCTTTTTCAGAAACCATTCTTAAGACCTGCTGAGATGTCCTCTAAGCTCACATGTTCACCGTGCTTTAATGACTGTAACTTTTGCTGGCTATGCATGTAGAAAAATCAGATTGTCGTGCTTAACACTTATAGCTTCTCCAAATTTCAAGTAGAGATTTTGTCATCTTTTCCATTGTTAGAATTATCAGTGATATGAATGTAGCCATCTTAACGACTGTATTGTTACTGGAAAATATATATGGGCTGCCCCATGAAACATGCCCAGAACCTCATGATTTCAGCGGTAAGAATGTGCTAGCATAGTCACTGTTATCCATGTCACACAAGACAAATGCTATTGGATGGTGAGCCGTTCCTATCCTCAGAGTTTCTCTAGGAAAATTATCTTAAATATTTTATTGATTATGCTTGCTGTTGGTGCCAAAACCAAAAAAATATCTGAAGTTTGATATGGGTTGCCTGTTTGGTGAAATGCATGCAGATTTGTCAGGGATAGCTTTCCTGTTTCATATCTGAATTGTAACTAAGAAAACATGCAAACAAAGTTATGGTGTGTTAGGTGCTTCATGGTATTTGCACAGGCATATGCTCTTTAACCACATCACCTTTACTGTAACTTAAACCAGCTGATTTGGGGCTGGGGAGGCAGATGAGGGGAAGATGAGCTGTAGAAATTGTCTGACCTGAGATAAAATAAAAAGCATTTACTGTCTGCTAATTTGCTTATAGAATATAATGCATAGAAAATCAGGTTTCATGAGGTTTGCTGTTTACAAAACTACTCGTGTTGGATACTGAGTTTGTGTGTGGATTTAAAAATCCTAATAGATGGAAAAATACTGTCATAGACTCAAATATGTCATTTCTCAGTAATACTCTCCTCATTACCTTTTTTTCTTTATCAGGAAGATTTGTTAAATGTATCAGATCAGTTCAAATGTCCTTTAGGTTTTTACTTCTTACCTGTTTCTACCTCCTGATTAATGGGACATATGTTGCTTAGTTATGTCAAAACTTTTCCAGGGCAGGTTTCCATACCTGGATGCATTTAATGAGCCTTCAGTAGCTCAGGGCTATCATAACCTACCACAGGAGTAAGGAGTATGCAAGATAGTAGATAATTTGTAAGTATTAACCTTTCTGTTCAGACTTTTGAAAATGCTGAAGATGTGTCTAGCAGCATACCAGATATAGCAATAGATATACCCTTTTTACTTGCTAGTTCTTATGAATTTGACATGAAATAGAAGAGAAGATACAAGTTTAAGTAAACACCTACCAATTACCAAGAGCAAGTCCCCTCTTCAGAACTGAATATCCATATTTCATGCAGGTTGTAGCATCCATTTTCTGCAGGGGAATCTGGATCAGAACTGTTTTTAAAATGTGCTTAATTCAGTAAATTATAACGTCCAAGCAACTTGTTTACAACAACTTGAGTAATGCTGCAATTTGTGGCCTGTGTGGAAAGGCTAGGTGGTATTGCAGAACATAGGGAGGAAATGTTTATCTTATTGTGCTGTGCCTTTCTATAAATGTTCTGCAATGAAAATCCTGTTTAAAAAAAAGTTTTTCTAGACTAAATGTGCCTAAATCAACCTTATTTCATTTTCTGTCCCTCCAATGTAGTTCAGTGTTAAACCAAAAAAGCGGTCAAGTACTGCCTGGTGAGGTATTGTCATAATAAAGCTTCTGTAACAGTGGAGAAAGGAAGTCCCTCTTCGTTACTTTTCCTTATTTCCTCTTGTAGGTCATGAATATGCCAACTAATATAGTTGTTTATACTATCCATCCCTTAATATTCATTGGAAAGAAACAGGCATTTTTAGGGTCTAAGTAAATCCGGTATTTAGAAGGTGCCTAAAATAAGTCAGAAGGATGAAATCAAAACGCTCTATTTTTCCTTCATGGACTCTATAAAGGGTGGGTCTTCAGCTGTCTGAAGAAGACACCTAAAATTAGGTGAGTGGGATTGAACATGTCTCTCTTCTTTGCTATACCACCTCTGCAAAATTTGTTTATTAAACCACATAGTGGCAGGATTATGATGCTTTTATAATTTCTACTTCATAGGTTAGTGTTACCTGACCCACAGTTTATCAGCAACATGTTGCCTTTTAGACATGGAGATGGCTCCTGGCTGCAGGAGGCTGCTGCTGCTGTCTTGCTCTAGCTGGGAGGAAGATGTTTCCAGCATAGTGTTAGTGCCTTAGTATGATTGCTCAGGATTCAGTGAAGTTTGGGACCAAATGACTATTAAAGTCATCTTACTTCTGCAATTTTAAGAACTGCTTAGGTACCTTTTGCATATAAAAATGTTCCTCAGTCAAAGGGCACGTTAAATTATTATTAAAATTCCTCTAGTTCTGCATTCACACATCTATATATAGACAACTCTGTTAATGAAATCAGAAGTTAATGGTAATAAAGCACCACCTGAAGCTGGAACCCAGCTAAAATGAAACAGTCCTCCCCAAGCCAAATCCCCACCAAGTTAAACTGTCAGTAGGACATAATTTCAGGCCCTGTCTTTTCAGCTGCTTTTTATAAACTCAAACTTAAAAAATAAAAGCAATTACAATTAAAAATTTTCACTTTAGGCTTTTATTAAAACATAGGCATACATCAGCTCTAGATAGAAAGCTAAATTTGTTTAACTGGGTACAACTGGGGATTTAAATAAAATCTGGTTACCTAAAACCCTTTTAATTTATGTTGCTACATTCCCCGCTCTTTGAACCTTACCTGAAAATGTAGTTATCTTGATAACTACTATAAAATGTTATGATAAATTACAACACAAAATATAATGCAATACAATTTAGAGAAGGTTTTAAATTAACTACTTGTGTTTAATGACTTGCAAGTGCTATGTGAAGAGAGTCCAGTCAAAATTTTCTGTATTACTACAACATATGTAGGTCCTTTTCATCAAGAATACAAAAATGAAAAGAAAAAACCCAAAATGTTTCAAAATGTTGCAGCAAAATTTCATTTGACTTAAGGAACATACTGAAGTAGTGGTATTTATATATGAAATACTAGTATTCACTAAGATTTTTGGCAAATGGAATACTTCAGTGCAACATTTAAATCAGTGGATGTTTTCTTATTTATTTTTTTTTAAGCCTGTAGTTACACTGATTTATCAACTTTGATTTGATGCTTTTGTTTTCACTTAGTAGATCAACAGGATAATTTAGATCTCAGTTCATAGTACGATGTTTTGTTAGTTGGAACATACTGGTTGTATGAAGTGATTGAAATGAGGTATTTGTGGACAGTAGAGCATGTTTGAATTCAGACCATGTGAATAAACTGATGGAATTTCTGAACCTGCTGCCTGATCCTTGCCTTCCAGGTGCTTGTGCAATAAGGGTATTTCTCTCTAGGGAGAATACCCAGATTATAATCTCTTCATTTAGACTTTTGAAATGTCTTTAAAATGTTTCACTAGCTATTCAGATCTGCCAGAAAACACAACTTAAACCAGCGCCTTTTAGTCATGATGTTAATTTTGAACCAGAGTTTACCTTTCCTACACATACTGCTGAGGTAATCCATCATCATGCTAAAGCAAGGGAAATTCAATCCATCACTGTTGGATTCTGATACAGGGCTGTAAGGGGGATGCAAGTCATCTTCCTGGTAGTAATCAAACAGCTGTGATACATGCCACTTTAAGCTTGTATCATCCTATAATAGATGGTTTTCTTCTACAAGGGAGCCTGCTACAAAATCTTCTGACACACGGAATGTCTTGCAGAGGTTTCTTTTTGTGGAGTTTAAGGCTGTGAACTAGTTATTGACAAATACTACATCATCAGTTCCAGTTGAAGACACAGACTAATAAGTGGAACATTGGCACTAATCCTTATTTAATCAGCCTTAAAATGGTAATTTCAAATTGATGAGGGCACAGGGAATAGGTTTTATATTTTTAAAGTGCTACTAAAAATACCAGGGATATGTGTACACAACCCAAGGATGAAATTAAAGTGCATTCTGCATGTGTGGTGAGTGAAGCATGCTACAGAATGCTGAGGTCAGAGTCATACTGGGACCAAAGAATTCCTTGGTTTGAAAACAATGGATTTCCTCTCTGAGTTTGTAGAGTTTGTGGGAGCACTATTGCTTTATTTTTGTTCTTTGGCTTTTTGTTATGCTACTCGAGTCATTTCAAAAGGTGTTAAAACCTGCTAAAGCATTAAGAAACTTTAATATAAAAAAAAATTTTGGAAGCTAAAGCTTCACAACTCATGAAACTGAATTCAATTACCTATCTAATATATCCTCAGTATTGACAATAATTTCCCAGTCTACCTTACTGTATATTTAGAGAATATAAAGCTGATAGTTAACCATTTGGTTTGTACACCATAACTCACTGATTTCTAGAATACATTTATTTGGTAGGCTGATTAAAAATGGTACTGATTCTTATTCTTAAATATGACCAATAAGTACTCAAAAAAAAGTAGAAATACTTTCTAACCACTTGCGATGTTTTAGCACAAACACAGTGCAGCAGGGGAAGACTGCTTGTCTGTTCAGATGGAGTAATACAAATATCGTGTAAGCCTTACTGAGTACATGAGTCTGCAAACATCAATCTCAATCTATTTTGAAGCTTAATTAGGTGAGCTGTGAAACATGTAACAAGCATAGAAGTGCTTTAGTTGTTTTTTGAAGTTTCCTAAGTTGAATATTTTGAGACTTGGGGTTTGTCTGAATATAGTTAATTAGTCATCTAAGACCGAAAGTTGAGCTCAGAAATGTAAATGGGCACCAAATAAAAGAGTGCCCATGAGATATTTCAAGTATGGTAGCTGCATCATGGTACAGTCCTGAGCTATTTGAGTACAAGTATTTACCAGGCTATAGCAGCAAATGTTCAGCCTAGGCTAACTTGCACTGTCAAGAACTGGGGTGAATTCATCCAATGCTGAAGTCTGTACTGCTTAAAGATTGCTATTGACACTTGAGTTATTTAGATTAATCTAGGCTAGGATAGCTAGTTATACTGCAGCATAGACTCATTCTGAGGCAAGAATGAAGAATGCAGTATCTAGAAAGGATCTCAGCGACTTTATGTAGTGATAGTATAATCTTCCTGTTTTTCATGTAACTACTATTGGCAATATTTTGCCAGTTTTATGAGTAAATAAGAATTATCAGACTGAATCAGGAGTAACTTGCAATCTTTATGTTCAGCAGCTGTTCAAGACAAGTGTTTTAAGCCAAACAATTTGAAACAGCAGCAAAAATGTTAATGTGTTAATGAACTTAACCTCCTATTTTCCTCTTTCAGTTCTTGCCCCAATCCAGCAAGCAGAGTTAGAGCATTTTTATAAAGCTTCCGATAGTTGGTACAGTAAATCTGCTAGAGATCATTTTGCATTTTTAAAATATATTTAAACTGAATTTTCTTACTTCAGTGAAATAGCCAGTAGATTTACTTGTTTGTACATTTTTAACTATTCAAGAAGATTCTCATCGACTAGTGCAGCTGTTCTGGAGTTAGCTTACTGACACGCTTACAAAAAAGACGAGGAAGTGCATCTAAACTTTATTTTGAAAAATGATACCAGGAATACTGGGAGATACGGAAAGCCCAAAGCAGTTGATATGACACCTAGACTACTGAAGATAAGTAGATACAGAGAAATGGGTTATGCCTTTTGATAAGTAGAATTTTGAAGCATGTTAGAAGTTTATGATGTGTCTTTCTACCTTCTTTTGAAAACACTTCAACCTAACAAGTATCCGTGTATGCATGCAAATACACAACCAAGGCAGTTTTATTTTTAAAAAACTCTTGGAATATATTGGATGTGACCACCTTCTTTGTCAGTATCCTATTGTGAGTAAAAATAGCTAAATGTTGTCAACAAACAATTATAGGTTCCTTCTATTGTCATGAGTATATCTTTTGAAAGCCTTTTAGAAGTACAGCCCTGATACAGCCATTTAGACTGTACACAGCTATTTCACTCTTTCTAGGATCTCTGTCTACCTTCTCCCTCTGATGTCCTCTTGTTAGAGGTAACCCTAGGCACTATGTAATGGACCCTGCTTAAAGCATTATCTTTCTTTTGTAGAAAACAGTAAACTATATTTTGCAATTGCTCTCTAATCTTCGGATTTAAAGTGATTGTCTGTCATGTCCAAATACTATATTTAGATCAAATAGCTTATAGAAGCAGAGGGAGAGGATAAAAAAAGTGAGAATATCATAGAGCAACCTTGTCTCTTATAGAATGTTACTCCTTTTCAACAATAACTTTGGTAAAGCATCAGAAAAACCAGGATGACATAAACACAATTTCAGTGTCATTGATGGTCATAAGCTGCAGGCCAGTCTGTCCAGGCCCGAAAGGACAGGTGAGGCTTACAGAATTCTGCTGATATTATTGCTGGAACCAGTTTCATTACTCAAACAGAAAATGCACAAAACGATACAGGGAAACTTCTTTGATTAAAGTTGGGTACATGACACCAGTAAGCTCTTCCCTTTATTTCTTCCCCATTGCTCCTGGGCAAACTACAAAAGCCTGACTTATTTCTGGGACTGTTTTACCACAGGACCTTTTGTTTATTTTTGTGATTACTTAATTCCTGTGTAGGCTATAACTGGTCAGCTACTGAACTAGCTTAGGTCAGCTTAGTCACTGTCTGTCAAGATGTGCTTAAAGAAAGAAATCTCTCAAATTAAAAAAAAAAGGGACACATAATTTCCTAAATTGCTTTTGTGAATATGTTTTAGTACCCAGTACAGAAAAAGATGGGGAAAAACTGGAAGGTCATTTGCAAGAGCAGATTCAGCACTAGAAATGAGAAAAATTTGGGCAAAGTATGTGTAATATGGTATAGAGTAAGCCTCTGGGACTAACAAATAGAAACTGTGAAATATCATTAGTAATAGTACATTTAGGTATAAGAGAATATACTAATATTTCAAGTTTATAGGTTGGAGGACAAGAATCCTGGGTGTCATACTCTCATACTGAAAAATATAACATATACTTTAGCAGTGAGCAAACTATTTCATGTGGGTCTCTTTCAAAATTTGTAGTTTTGGTACCTAGTCTAAACTACCAGCTAAAATTCCAATGCACACAGGTGGCTAAGTCAGCTGATGAAGACTAAGCCTTTACAATATATTGTGCAATACCAATGATTTTTATTCATTGAGTTCAGTTTTTATTAACATTTTTCATCACTTGTCATTGCATTTTTTCCTAACACAGGTTTTATAAAATACTAATTAAAAATACGTCTAATAACCAAAATAGCAGATCTTAATTTTATTTTTTTTTTTAAGCCAGAAGACCAGAAATTTAGTGACTTGGTTAATTACTGGCAAGTGTGGTAAGTTGTATGAATTTCGTGTGGTGGCTCATGAGTTTATGTGAGCACTGTAGAGGTAGGTATTTATTCATCTCCTGTCCAAAAAGCCCTAAGTCACATGATGTTGAACAAAAGACAAATAGACTTTGTTACCTCAATACCACACCTCGAAGATGTTACAATGATGATTGATTCATACCAGTCTACAGTTCCAACTACTTCTATACTAAAAGGTTGATTTGAACTTAGAAGAGGGCAGTTTAGCTTTTTATCAAAGGAAATACGCCAGCAGCTGTAATAATTTTCTTACAGAAATGCAGACCTAGGCTTGATCTTGACCCTCCTTTACCGTGTTTTTCTTGTTGATAACATGCAAGTAAAAAATGTTTTCCAAAGGCAGATGGCTAAAGGTCAGTGGTCCTCAGAGTACACCATTCTACTTTTTTGAGAGTATCTTTGAGGTAATTACTCAACCACAGTGGCAAAAAATACTTGGGATTTGTATTTAAAAGAAAAGCATATATTTGAGGCTTTTGTCCTGTGCAACAAACCCCTTTTGTAACTATTCCAGATTGTGAAGTCAATTGATCACTTTTTTGTAGCCAGGCACCGAAAAGCCACTGTCTCTCTAACAAAAAGACAGGAAAGCTTCTTCCAGAGGCTTTGAGTTACTCAGACATGTCGTTTATAAACATTAAGCCTTATTTAGTGGGTCCACAAGTTCAAGCTTTTGAGAAAGCTTCCAAATTACTACCCTGCCTAACTCATGAAAAGGCTTCTTATAATCTGGAATAGATAAGACAGCTGCAAGACGTGTAGCACAGTGCCTGCTGGCAAAGGAAAGGGTTTTATTCCAGATAATGTACTGTGCAGAAACTGCCAGAGATCTGGCTCACCCTCAATCAGGAAGTATCTCGAATAAGATAAGATCATGATAGTCACTCTCTCAACCTTCAAGGGGAAGGCTCCTAGCTATCTAGTGTTGCCATTGCACAAGTTTACAAGGAGTAATTTCCAAGAGCTGCAAATATTTCAGATTAGCTATCAGCGAGTAATAGTGTGATTATTATTTGCTGCTATTTTCCTGTCATCACTGTGAAAGTCAGGAGTCAAATTAATTTTAAATTTCCATGTCTTTGTAATGTGTTAAGAGGGTACACAGAAAGAAAAGAGAGAGGCTGGAGAGGTTGTTTACTAGAAAAAACCAATTTTGTTGTTTTTGTGTTTACAACCTTAAATGTAAATTTCGGGAAGTTAATAATATATTTTTCTTCAGTAGGAACCTTTAATATTAACTGAGTTTGTTCTTGCTTTCTCTAATCTTTAATTGTTTGCCTCAACTGTGAGTTTTTTGAGAACTGTCCTCTGACAAAACTAGACAAAGAAGTTTTAAAAATACTAATGAATCCTGCTTATCCATATGAAAGATAGTTTAAATTTAGATGGAAATAGCAGTAGAAAGCTTGAGTGGTAAATAAATTCATATCTCCCAAGTACACTCACTTTGAGCTCCTGTCTGATGAAGTAAAGTTTGGATAACAGATGAAATGTAAGTGCAGAAATGGCTTGTTAGAAGCAGCATTCATTTCAGGTGTCAGTGTAACTAATATTCTAAAGCCATCACTTTCATGAAAAACATGAATGTCTTCCACTGATATGTTACCTCTAAAGGTATAAAAAGAACTCTTAGTAATTAGGGGAGGTGAAACTTGAGCGTTCTGGAAAATGAATTTCTTTTATATAAAAACTCTTGTCTCATGCTGAAAGAGTTGCTTCCTACGCTGATTCCTGTAAGCATGTGTTCCTGTTGTAAAAGCTGAAGATAATAAGTTGTTGATGAGAAAAAGATTGGCTAATTTGTTTTACTGATGCTTAAAAGTATACCTCATCTTTTTCAGGAGCACCAGCGTAGTATCAATATAATCAGACAAGTTGCAAAAGCCTGACTGTCGATGTATTATTAAACAGATGATTTAAATATTACCTCAGATTTTTTAAATCCAAGTTGCTCAGAATATTGGAAACCATCTAGGTGTGTCCTCAAATAGACAATATGGTGTCTGCACAGTTTCCATTGCAGCTTCTAATGTTATTTGGCAGCCCTTGATCAAAATCTCCTCAAGTCCCCTGACATTTGGGCTGTTTATATGACTGCAGCAGGATCATGATTATGGGAGAATTGCCAATAGTTGCATTGTAATTAAAGCTGCATATAAAGAAAGAAAGGTTTAGAGTGGGGGAGAGAAATTTTAGATGGGAACTGAAATGGCAAAAATGTTATTTTTAGTATTTCTGCTTTGCTTAACACTTTATACACTCTGTGAAACAAAGGAGGAAGTGAGAACCACCTTCTACAGCACGTTATTTGATGAGCTGGTATTTAAATGTTGGATTACCTTTCTGGTCCTTTACACTGGTCACACAGCAAATCTCTAACTACTACATGTTCTTTCAGACTTGTATACTCAACTTCGTCCAAATGATGGAAGTCAGGGGAAAAAGTAATACAAAAACCCTGATGATCACGTCTGATGCAGAGCCATTGACTTTCCTTTTTTTCCCCAGAGCCACTGTATTTGGGCTCTTTTTATGCTTTTAGATTAGAGCAGCTTTCTGACCTGGGCAGGGGATTGGCTTGAGTTGCCAGATATTGGCAACTCAATATGCTTTTAGATTATGCTTTTAGATTAAAGCAGCTTTCTGACCTGGGCAGGGGATTGGGTTGAGTTACCAAATATTGGACAGCTCATGAGGGAGAACCTCAACAGAAGAGGAGGAAAGTACAATTTTGCATGATCTGTAATGCCTCTGGAAAAATAAATTTAGAATACAATACTTTGACTCCATACTGACTAATACTCATTTTAGATTTCAGGAAATGAATATCCTTATTGTAAGATAATTTAGAAACATATGGGAGAAACTTCATGCATTGGGAATCTTTCTAGCAGCAACCTATTAGTAGCTTGTTGTTGAGTTGCTTCTAACCGCCTGTTACTGTTGCTAGTGCAGGATGTGGAAAAATTGTACCTGTTAGAAATTATATCCAAAAAAAGAGATAGACACTTTGTAAGTGGCTATTTCAAATAACTTTATGCCTGCTCCTTTCTTCTTTTAAATAAATTTAAAGTTGTATAATCATATTACTCCTTGGCATTCATATTGAAACCTTTAAGTCACTGCTTTGAAGATCTGAAGAGCTATCCTTTTCATCATCTTCATTAAGAGTTTTTGATCTTTGGTAGTATTAGCGATGTTATCTATATGTATACATATATCATGTGTGTGTGCATATATAAGTGTGTATGTATATATGTTTTAGAAACATCAAATTATAATGCCTAGACGGAAAAGAAACCAAGAAAAGTCAGGGGGAGTGGGGGTGGAGGTGAGAGGGAGTGGGTTAGTGGGGAACAAAAGAAAACAAAAACCAAACCACAACAAAAGAAACAAACAAACCAGGTCCTTTATCTTCAGAGAGTTCTTCCCAACGTTATCTCTACTGAGAGATAGATCTTACTGTATTAAACAGTTAGGGCCTGGAGACTCTTGTCTGACTTCCCTAGAGAGTCAAGTTCTGGGCGGATGCTGTGTTTGTCTGTATGGCAGTACAAACTTTCATGAAATCAGAAGTGTGAAAGATGATCTTCATAGCAGAACAGCAAAAAGAAAAGAAAATTATATGTAGTTAAGCAGAGGTACAATAGTAAAAGACTTGTTCTGAATGCTACTGACAAGAATACATTTCAACCCCAAATGGTTCCCTTTCCCTTCTCTTCCCATGGAACCCCTTTTTCATCTCATCTCAACTCTGTCTCATACCTCTTATCTCTACTCCTTAACCTTCAGCATGAAAATCATAAAAAGTCAGGAAGCTGTGGCTGTAGAAGCTTGAAAGAAACATAGGAGAATGAAACTCATTCTTCACTCATAGGGACTGAAAGAAATTATGTCTTGCGGGGGGGATGAGGCTTGCCACCATCTTTATTCTTGATTTTTAGAGAATCCAATAATTTACTGGTGGATCTGGTAACATTTTTATTATCTAAAACTTAAAAGTGGCTATTTATTACTTTCAGTAATGTTATATTAGAGATTGTGGTTGTTTTGATGAGGTCTGCATTTCCTTTCCCCAAAATAAAAAACCAAGGAAAGGTATTTTTTTCAGAGTAACAAGATAACAATAAAACAAAAATTTTGGATTAAGACTTTCTTTCTGAGTCTTAACTGTCAACAACTTTTTGAGGTTGGTTTCAGAAACCTGCAAATGGATTCTGCATCAATAAAAAGAGCACAGATGTAACATTTTATATGTGCAGACCTTAGATATCATCCTGTAATACAGCAGAAGCAAATGAGGTACTATGTGCTGTTTTCAAATGATGTAAAGTGTATTTTAACATCATAGATTACAGAGATTACAAAAAATTGTTTAGGAAGAGCTGAATTACAAAGTAAAAATTGTTTCAATTTTAGTTTAGAATTTTGCTTGATACTGTTTTTATTGTAAGCTCTCTGTTCATTGCTTTTAGAGAACTGATATTCTAAATTAGCAAAAATACAATACCTAGGAACAGAGATACCTCATATGAATAGATACTGATAGGCCCATTTCATAAGTAATAGTTAAAAAGAAATAATGATCATGGTTTTTAAGTGCTATTTACTATAACTAACTCGTTGAGGTGTGACCTGACTCTTCCATACAGTGATCATAGGAAAACACTTAACTTGTTTTCTGTCTACCTACTTACACTTGAGGGCAGGAGAGATTGGCTGGATATGCCAAACGAAAAGCGTCTGTAGTCTGAATGGAAAAGCATCTAAGTATTCTTCTGTGTATAACATGCATTTATAATATATAGAGTTCTGCATACAAATATAATAATGATAACGTAAAGAAGGGTGTAAAGAGCACTTCAAATAGCTCTCCTAAAAAAAAAAAAATAAAAAGAGAGAGAGAAACAGAAATTGCAATCAATTAGAACTGGAAACAAACATTTAGTAAGGCCTCACTGAATTTCAGAGTGCTTAATACTGAATAGTGAATTATACCATTCCATTAACTGCAAAATAAGCATAATTTAGACAGTTGTTCCAGTAGATGAATTTGTATTTTGTGATGCGTGATGTAGGCACTCAACAGGATAGTAACACACTGAATCTTCTCTACCTTGAACTGTCTTCCTTAGGCAACCCTATCTTGATTTTACTTATTTAGTCATTTTGCTGATGGAGTATTTGAGAGGGCAGTGGAATGAGAAGGGTACTAAAGAGCCGCTACGTACACAGAGGTAGAGTGAGTGTTCTGTGCAATCTGTGCTAGGTAATAGCAACTAGCCAAGTTTTACATTAAGTCAAAATGAAACAAAAATGTAAGAAGATTTTTTGTAGTTGACAGGTTTCTATTAATGGATGAATGACAATATATTTCAACAGCAAAACAATTGCAAAGAATTTTTAATAAGAACATATTGAAGATCCTGACAGTTCTCCAGGCTTTTAGAAAATTTAAAAAGCATAAAACCAACACTGAAAGTACATTTGATACTGAAAAGCAATCTGGCAGGAGAAATAAGGCCTTGTATACAAATTTTGGGCTTGCTCTTGAAGTACCAGCTCAGCAAATAACCCATAATATAATTGCTTTTCAACAAGATCAAGGAAATTAAGCTGTCAAGTTATTAGAATAGCACAGACTGGGGGTATAAACCAGGTACAATAAGCAATATTAATATGCTGGCTTACATCAAAACAAAAATGTGTCAAATTTAAAAGTTTTTAATTTTGGCACATCAAAGCCTTTTCATCCTCCAGTAAGTGTTGTTTCCTGTTTTTCACTAATCATTTCACTTCTACAGCATTTTAAAATGTATTATTCTCTTTTGAATTAAGTTTAAACAAAAATAGCCAGCAGATATTCATATAATTGCAAGCGTCTGTTGTCTCATCATGTTTATCAAATGCATTTTAAAGCAAGAAAACGGTTTTGAAGTTTTAGATTTAATTGTTCTTTGTCTTTTTTTCTGCTATAGCAATGCTGTCTGTAACCAAATATCATATACAGAGTACAAAACTTCTTTATTGTTGGTTTCACAACTTGCTTAAATATAACCAACAAAAGTGTTGCAGGTAAAAACTGTTATTGGACAAGTAATAAGCTTTGACTGATTACAAATATATCACAAATGTAGCAAATAATAATTATCAGCCTGGCTTACTGCTCGATTTCAGTATCAAAAAATAGAAGGGAAGCTTGTAAGGGGAGGGGGTGGGGAATAACAAAAAAAATTTGCATTTGATTCCTAAGCCTTATAATGATACTTTAAAAAAAATGGATGCTCTAGTCCATTTTCTCCAGTTTCTGTTTTCTTTATTTTTGAGAAGTTGCAATTGCTCAACTTCAAGGGATCCTCCTGATGGGTATTGAGAAAGCTTCTTGGTGTTTTAGTAACATTCATCTGCTTACTAGCCCTCTTAGGCTAGCTTTGTGAGTATGTAAAAAGTAACCACAGCTGCAGATTACAAGGGGTGGCAGTGAGACTAGGAGACAAGTGTAGACAAACTTGCAGACAGAAGCAAATGCAGATTAAAAAAAATAAATGTGGATAGCTAAAAAGATTAATTTGAGAATCATCACACATACTTCAAATATAGTGTCAGCAAAATAGAGACTTGTTAAAGGTTTATGCATTTTGGTTTTTGTTTTGTTTTGTTTTTTTTAAATATGGTGCCCATACTTTTAGTGCTTTTGCATTAGTTTGTTTTTTTTTTTCCTTCTGTGTTTAGATTTGGTTATATTAAGGCTTTTATTAAATAAAATAATATTAGACAGTCATTATTCCTGAAGTAGCAACTTTATTTATAATGTGAAAGTTAAATATATTTATTTAGCCTGATGATAAAATGTCTGTACAGCATACTGCCAACAGGGAGACCAGCTGCTAGATGAATTATCCGTGTCTCTTTGCCTCTTCTCGCGAAAGCAAAGCAAAGCTGTTCTATGACTAGTGGAGAAATCTGAAGAGACTTAATCTCCAGTTCTCAGTCTTGAAATGGCATTCTCACATTTAAGTGAAGAACTTCTGAAGTGTGGGGTTTTTACATAAATTTTACCTAATAAGTTATTTTCTTCAAATTGGGAATCCAGAGAAATGTACCAACAGTACAGTAAGCAGCAGGAGTTAAAGACGAGGATTAAAAGCAAAAAGGATATTTTGTGATTCTCTCAGAAAATATCCCACTTTCCTGATGGAAATTAATTTCTAAGAAAAATATTTTTGTGCAGTTTCAGAATGTTGAAGAAATAAATTACTGTCTAGCCAGTGGCTGTCATGTAACACTATCATGTATACATGGAATATACCAAGATATAACTAGAAGTATGAAATAGCATGAATGCACTAGAGGAAAAGCACAGAATTTCCCCCATGCCCATACATTTTAATCTGTAGTAGGCTGATTCACTTACATTTGTTCAATCCTATGGTAATCCTAGAGACTTTCACTGCCTGCACTATGGAACAATTATTTGCTTAAAGTTAGTGATTTAACATGATTTGGTTTGAATGGGTGTTTGTTTTTAAAGCAGTCTTTGTAATACTGCCTTCATGATTCCTGATCTAACTTGATTTTGAAAGACAAATCGTGGTGTCTAAGGATTTGTTTCTGGCCTTTGACAGGAGCAGAAGAAAGAGTAAGGAAATATCTTACTTCTGGACATCTTACTCTTTCTTGTTTGGAAACACAAAGGCCAGTTCTGAGATGCTAAATCAAAGCCAATACTAGATGTCAGAAAGTACAAGCAGTAAGTGGAGCCATAGTTCAAGCTGCTTGCCCTGTGTATTAGCCAGCAGCGATTCCAAACATGATTTCGTAAGAGGCTATGTGCACTGCCTGTATTTTCACCGTTGTTGGGAATTTGTGAACCAATACCTTCAAAAATATTTGTCAAAAGGTTAGAGGTCTTCAAGATATTCATTGTCCAAAATTCTATGAAAGCAGCAGTGGCGAGGAAAAAAACAGTGGGGGGAAAAAAAAAAAGGTTATTTGTATTCTATTTGAAAGCAGCTGGCTCACTGGTCAGTACAAATATACCATCTAGAAAATCAGCTCCAGTCTAACCATGGTATGTGTTGTATCTCTTGTCCAGTGGGAGTTTCATGGAAGGGATATGGGATTTTTTATGCTGGAGAAAAATTTTATTAAGAAAGACAAATCTGTAGGAAGACAACTAATTTTGCTGTCCAAAGAAAACTTGTTTAAATCCTTACTGAATTGGAGCACTCTGGAAAATTGTATTCGTATGTTTCCTTAGTAGAACAGTAGACTCATAATTTAAGTTGGAAGGAACCTCCAGAGGTCATCTAGTCCAAGTATCTGCTTCAAATATATCTAGTTAGGTCAGGTTGCTCAGGGTCATGTTCAGTCAAGTCTTGAATACCTCCAAGGACAGAGATCACACAACCTCTCTGGGCAACTTGTTGCAGTATTTAACTACACTCATGGTTTAAACAAACAACAAACAGAAGTCCCTAGCCCCCTTTTTCCTAATACATAATTGGAATTTCCCACATTTCAACTTGTCCATTGCCTCTTGTCCTATCACTGCACACTCCTGAGAAGATCTAGCACCGTCTTCTCTATATCCTTGATCATCACTTTTCCAGGCTGAACAGGCCACGCCTGCTCAGGGCCTTCTTGTATTTTGTGCTCTTCAGCCTGCTGACCAACTTGGAGCCCCACCAATGCAATCTCCTCCAACATGTCAATATCTTTCTTGTACTGGGGAGCCTGAAACAATACCCAGATGAAGCCTCACAGGGGCTGAAGAGAAGAAAACGGGCTCACTACCCTAAACCAACTGGGAGGTAGGACTAGATGATCTCCAGAGGTCCCTTCCAACCCCATATCATTCTGTGGTTCTGTGAAACCAACAGGCTGCGCTGTTACTAATACAGCCCCAGGCTTTGGCTGGCCTTGTTTGCTGCAAGGTCACACTGCTGGTCCGTGTTTGACTTGTCCACTAGGGACCCAGATCTTTTTTCTTCAATAAGGTGCTGTGTGTTAGGGCACAAATAACTGCAACAAAAATTCTCAAGATGAAAAAATAACTCATGCTGTTCTTATACAGGAAATAATCACAAATGCTAGTCAGTTTTGGTTTTTTTCCTGTTTAATTTGGTGAAGAGCTTGGACAGATTTTTTATTTCTTCTTTCTAATTTTACACATTTGACTTGTTTTAATTATATTTCAGATAAATTCCATTCTATCAATTTGTTGGCGGAACATACTTTGTATTCTAGATACATCATCTGTAGGCATCTGAGAACTTTGTTTTTTCATTGTGTTTCCCCACCCCCAACCCAATGTGGATATAAGAGCATTAGATATGTTCTGGTTTAGATCACAGGAGCGGTAAATTATTTTTAAGTTCAAGCTGGACACTAGTTTGTTATTTAACCTTACAAATGCATACTCTATTTGCTTAAGAAAATCAGAAAATACTTCCAATGAAATCATGTTCTGTGTCTGATTATTCTTTCTCATTATTTTTACCTATTCATTGAAATCAACAGCTGGGTAGCTTCTTTAATTTACTTCTAAATCTCTTTGGAAACCTCTTTTAACAGTAATGCTTTACCTCATGCATATATAAAAGCAGATGCTGACCAGAGAGCAGTTTATGGCTGACAGTGTCAGCCTTATGTGCAACACCTGCCTCACCTTTTTCATATGCTGTAAACAACAAGGTGAGAAATAAGCACACTATGAAGCAACTGAAACACGAAAGGAATCCCAATGTAGTTGTAATGCGGATAATTCAGTTTGGAAAAAAACGAAGCTGCAAAATATGTAAGTAAAACCAACAAAAGGAATATTTTGTGCATTATCCAGCTGCATTTTCCACAGTAATAATAAAGTTAGTTTACTTCGTGTTTTAATCCTGATATATATAGGTAGAGGGCTAATTAGCATTCTCTTTTCTTTCAGCAAAGATTATTGGTATTTAGGTGTAAGTCTTTTGGTATTACTTGAGCTTTTATCCAAACATTGAAACTCTTTCTGAATCACAAAAATAAAGGGTTGGATGGGGCTTAAGTGTTTACTTATCTAAGCCCTCTGCATAGATGCAGGACCTGTATATCGGTTGTCAAGAACATTCAGTAAGAGAGATTGCGCAATAGGTTGAGATCTTTTCTTCCATTGCTTTAGTTCTTTTATAGATTAATTTTCCTTTTCACGCCTTCCTGATAGTCAATGTGAATCTTTCCCTGCAAGCTGAGTCCATCCCTTCCTGTCCTCTAGCAGAGGATAGGGAGAAGAATTGACAACTGTTCTCACAACCCTTTCTATATTGGGAACCTATGATCAGTCTAGAAAGCAAGCATATGATAAGACGCACAAAACCAGGTTTTCTTTAACCTTTTTCTGTAAGTCTTACATTTTGACCTATGTGAACTTCTGAAACCTTCTTCCTGTGTGGGTTTATGTTTATGTTTAGGTAGTGTTATGTGTTCTTGAAGGAATACCACATACCTCACATAGAAAGAATAAATGTTTGCTCTGTGTTGGTCAAAAGCTGTCAAAGTTAAAGGGTTTTGTACATATTTTGCTCCATATGGTAGCAGACAGACAGCAAGCCATGAATAAAAAATATTCAAAGCTGATTCAAGCCTTGTTCCCCTACTTTAAGAATTTGGATCACTTGAGTAATCTTTTCTTGACTGGTGCAAGTGTCCAGCCTATTGAATTTGAAATTTCTTGTTTGAACAAATGCTGGTTTCTGTTTCAGTATGCTCAATGCCAAACTTTAACACCTGATTAAAAAGTACACTCCTTGTGTAGTATGGACATGTATCCACAAGTATCTTACCTATTTTTCCTAACCTGTGAGTTGTAAAGTAACATTCACCTATTTTAATTGTTTTAGTTTCTTTGTTCCATTGGTCTTCACGGTAGTGGCTTCAAAATGCTGTTTCATTTTCTTCTTGGAAGAGAATGCTTTATCAAACAACGGAATTCCTATCTTTGTACTCTTTTTTGTGACAAGAATACATGCTCTGTCATAGCTGGTTTCAGGAAAATTTACAAATGTAGACATGAAAAAAATAATCTCTGCAAAAAGATCTCAGCATCTAGTATTTCAGACTATGAATGATGGCCATATTTAAGGAAGTCCGATTCCTTTGCCTCCATAGCACCACTGTCTTCAGACAACATACCCGAAACCATCTGATTTACAGTGCTTTGCACCATAGGTTAGCTGTGCCTGAGCCTATGCTTTTCAGGCTAACTATGTTGATAATATATTAATTTTGATAGATTTTTTTTTCCCCTTTAACTTGCCATATATGTATATTAGTCTTTTTACGAAAATTTCTATTTTTGAAGGATCCTTTCCCACTCCCTGTAAAATGAGTACATACTTAATCTAATAATAACTTCTCAGAAAAAAAAACCCCACACATTTTTTTAATATGTATTGCAGACAAATAGAATGATTTCATGCAATTACAGCAGCGTGTAATCCCCAGAGTGTTCTTGTTTCTTTTGTTTTTCTTCTGTCCATAACATAGTATGTCTGAATATACTTTTGGCTGTGATGGGAGTGGGGTGGTGGCTGTTTTCTATATACAGGTGACAGTTTTGTGTGAAATTAATTATAGTAAAATTCCTGGTTCTAGGTTCTTCCTTAGACATACTTTCTTTCTTACTATGAGCTTGTTCCTTATGCGTATGTATACCTCATATACAGTTGGTCCAGATTTCTGGTTTGGATTCAGTTCCTTATCAGAATCACCACTCAGGTTTCCAGTATAATAGGAGCAACACCAGAATCAGTGGTGTATTGCTAGTCAAAAGATAGTACAGCAAATTGACCTATCCAGAAGCCAAAGGCTGAATATGATTCCCCACAACCTACCTTGGTGTTTACATTGTAGATGACATTATAAATATACTGTATCCAACAGTACATTGTTTGCACTTACACTGCATCAAAGAAAATCTGAATTACCATTTTGTATGGTATCTCACAATTGTCCTTACAGTTCAGAAATACTGTGCTCTTTAAACTTCACGTATCAAATTATTATCACCTATTAAACTTCAAGTATCAAATTTCTGTTAGGTCCTATTTTGAATTATTACAACCTGTCAGAATAACTGGATTTATTGTGAATGTCCAGCTTATATTTACAGTGTTTTTTAATCAAAATGAGCTGTTCACTTTTTATATGTTCAGATTCTAAGTAGTAAATTAGCATATGTACAATTACAGTTAGACGGGCTTTAGTTTACATACAATTTATGACCTCAAAGTAGAAAAGGGGGTATTTTCTTGACACTTTCCTATCTTTGTACCTCCTCATAAAATCTTTCTTGTCAGCAAGTGTAAAGTAGGAGAAAACCAAGTTATTTGAAGAAAATTGAAAACAGCTTTTGGTGACCATATCTGTAATTCCCTGCTTTTTGTAGCTTATTCTCAATTCTGCAAACACAAATGATGTTGCATATCTGAACACTTAAAATTAGCTTCTGTCTAGCTAATATAGCTTTACCTATACCTTTACCATGTGTATGTGAGTAATAAAGCTAGTTCAAACTTGTTCTGTGTCTCTCTTAGATCTTCCCGTCTTGTGACTGTATTTCAGGCACTCACATAGTACAGACTGTCACTGATGTTTACATTTCTGTTTGTATCATTGGAGATACCACATTAAGGAGTACAGACTCTTAACTTGGAAAAGCATTATTTATATGCAACCTATTTAGCTGTCATATCTTACTGAAACCTCTGTAATTTGAATAAACATGTTTGGAGAGGTATTTAAGAGGTGTTTTAAGATTTCTCAGTGCCTCTGCCTCAATCTAAAAATTCTTGGTTCACTATGAAAATTCTCCTGGGAACACAAGCAGCTTTTGATGTTAACAGCTTGATGGTTAAAGATGAGGTGACCACATTAACGCTTTTGATGATACTGGTGACTAAGGTGCAACTGCTTGGCTGATGTGTGTAATCCCTGATGCAATGGACAAGGTCACCAAGTGTTTGCTGCTTTCCTTCCAAGAGATTGAAAACAGTATTTTACCTTTGACTTCTTTTGCCTGTGTTTAAGAGGGCAGAGTACTCTCTTCAGCTTTTAAAAAGCAGTAACATATGGTTCTTTCTCATTGCAGCATAGGACAGCCTTGAATAGGGTAAGGATTGTACGATATTTCATGGCTGGAAAAGTGTATTCTGCACTGGCTGTAGGCAGCAGCTGAGTTCCAAGCAGAGTTTGGCATGTCAGTTTTGACCTACATTAGTTAGATTCTCTTTTCTGGAAAGACTGTTTCTCTCCCTCTAACGTTATATTCCCAACAACTTTTTAGAATATAGGAATTGCAATGAAAAAAGTTGTTAATGAAGTCCAGTAGCTTATTTCTCATAAGAATCAGGTATTTCACACGTAGTAGTTTTATTGTTAGTGTTATAAATTTTCCCACTGAAATATTTTGTGTTAGCACCAGCTTAACTGTTTCTAGGACACAAACACATGAAGAACTTCAGAAGCATATGACTTTCAGACCTTTCACTGATTCTACTATTATTTTTCATGTTATATTTTTTATCTATAGATAATTACTAATAAAAGTTTTCAAGTATTTTGGGAGGGCCTGATAAGCTCTGTGGATTGATCTGCGTGGCAATAATTGTTGCAAGGGTATGAAATACATAATGGCAAAAAATAGTACAAAATAAAGAAGAATGATGCCTTTTCCTTTTGCTATAGGGTAATTAGAACATTCTGTATGCTGCTTCATATTTTAGCATAAGATTTTATGATATTTCTTCTATAAAATAGATAGAGTTAAATCAGTCTAAGTACTTTTAGCTCCAAATGTCCAAATGTAGGTCTTTAGCCTACATTTCTGTAAACGTTCCCAAAAAGCTTCCTTCATTCTGGTGCCTGCTTTTCTTCTGTTACAGCACATGTTTTTTTATAAAGTTTAGGTAACCTTCAAATGTCCATCTGTTCACTGAAAATTTTCTTGGCCTCAAGTAACCAAGCAGCTCTTTGACTACTTCAAAATCAATGTAGATCACCAGGCTGTGCTTTTACTTCCCTTATAGGGATTTGCTCTTTAGGGGGACACTGTAATGAGGTAACATTTATGTTTTTAGCTGTATAGAGGGTGTTCTCATAGAATCAATGTGCATACATCCCGCACAAAATAAATTACTGTTTAAATTTTCCTATGTGCTTTTAAATAGCTTGCAATATTTAGAAGCAGCAGTATTGAAAAATGAGTAGACCAACATCCTCAGCATTGCATTTCTTCCTTTGGTCAACTTAAATGAAAACTTCACAGAGATTTTGCATTTTTTTATTTAATCTATTCATCAGTTTTATTGAAAGTAATATAAAGTGACACTTAATTCTATCATATTTGGCTAATATGCAACTCAGCTGTCATGCACCCAGAGAAATTCTTTAGGGTGTTCAGTTGTCATGTGTAATTTATAATACAGTTTTGTTGCATGAGAAAGGAAAATTTAAAGATGAATATATTTGTTTTTCTTTCTCTGTGAATGGAGGGGAGTGAACTGATAGCAGGTTTTTTTAAGACTCGATTTCCATATATTTGCTTTGATAATATTGACCTTGGACTTCTATAGCAAAAACAAAGATTCAAAAACTCAACAAAAAAGAAGATTATTTCAAAAACATTCTCTCAGAAATTGTATGCCTGTAACATGCCTGCTGTTAGGAAGAAGAGGTCAGAAACAGTAAAAGAAATTAGATGATATCAAAGTAAAAACTTGCCCAATGCAAATAATTATAAATACAGTATTCAATTTGTGTAATTCACTGAAAGTTCTAACTATCCTTTGGCAACTCTTACTAGGTCTTCCCAAGTGTCCCCTCCAATACTAAGTATTCAAAATATTGAACTAAATAGTATAATTTACAATCAAATGAGATGAATCTCCGTGGAATAAATCAAATATGTTACCCATGAAGAGTAATTAGCTTTTATTTTCTCAACTATTGCTCCATCCTAGATTTTTTTCTTTTCATACTCGTGAAGTAACAGATGCTACTTCTATATATGATACATGTCATTGTAGTTAGATTTTTAAATGTTGTATTTGCATCATTTTCCAGTGAAAATGATTCACTTTTTAAACCATTAGTTGAACATGGCAGTTTGTTTTCAGTTGCTGTTCCCAAATGTAAGGGGAAAAAATATGGGGATTTTTTTGACCGCACTGCACTGTTGAGTTGTAGTATTTATGGTAAATTTTATGAAGACACTTAAATTCTTTCCTATTGAAAGTATAGACTTCTGTGGGTTTTCCAGTATAGATTGTGACAGAAATTTTTACTGATGTTCAATGTTAAAGCAAAATTCCAGTTTGCATCTTTGTTCATGTAGTTATTTTTTGCTTTTTGTCCATTTATAACCTATTTGCAAGTCCTTTTCTATGAACTCAGTCCTTCTGAGCGCTGGGAGAAGTTCAACTTGGAATCAGCAAGATTCATTTTCAGCTTCCTGCTGGGATACACTTTACCTTATTTGGTCAAATTATAATGAAATATAATGAAAGAAGTAAATGCCTAAGAATGGTTTGCAAACTGCAAAAATAATTAAATTTATTTAACTATTTATTTTAAATTAACTATTTAATTTAACAGCAAACAGTTAAATAACCTGTCTCTGGAGAACACGCGCATATCAGTTATTCCAAAATTATATACTGTTACTGTTCAGACATTATCTTTGTGCATCAGTCAATGTGAAAATAATATATATTGACTCACTAATCTTTAGATCTTGCAGATATATCCAAAAGTGTCTGCTATTCTTTTGCCATGATACTTGTGCTCTTGGCTGATTCTAGGCATGCCTGAAAAATCTCCATTTAGTCATCCCAGTAGTTTAACCTTGCCACAAAACATACTGCCAGGAATGCTGTGATTTGTAGTTTCAAGCATTGTATGCACATTAATATGATTTTAAGATACTTAGTCTTCCAAATCTGTGTACTCCTCTTCAGTGCAAGCAAAGAAGAAAGAACGTCAAAGAGTACCACAAAAGGTGACCACAGAAAGTACTAGCCTAGCTTATCCTCCAGGCAACTCATCACTTCCACCAACCAACTACGTACGCCTTTCCTTTGTCACTGCAGCTTCTTGACCCGCAATATTTATACTTCCTACTCTTCTCAAATTTTCGTCTCTGTTGCACCCAATATTTTTTCCAGACCCCAATATTTTTTCCCCAGACACCCAATATTTTTTCTTGCCCCATAGTATCTGTTCCTTCAATACCTTGTGATAACTAACTAGGAGGAAGGAAAAACACGATAAGGAATGGGAGAGGGCAGGGTTGAGCCAAGTGTGTTCCGAGAGAGGCAGTGGTCCTGAAGGGCACTCTATAGTTCAGAAGTTCTTTAGCCATGTCATGCTTTGCTTCCTCTTGACAGTGAGCTGGTTCCCACCAATTCTGGTGCGTAAGAAAACAGCAAGGTATTATTTCTACCGTGTGTGTCTTGTTCAACTATGATTCATTTCTGTGGGTTGACAGACTTGGGGGAGACAAAAGGGGAGAGGTTTAGTTAGGACAGGTTCAAAATTATAATCGGCATGTCTCAGTGGAGGCAGCCACTGAAAACTATGTTCTAAATGGATTTGATTAATTTAGCATGACCCATTTTACAAAATCAGTTGGTAGGATTTGTTATGATCGTTGCCTACCTCTGTTTTTTTCTCAGCTTAAGAGAAGAAAATTTTGATCATAGGTGAGGGACTATTACAACACTCAGAGTGTTTTGTTTGCAGTTTTAGTTGATAATGTAGAAAGGATAGCTATTCATTATGTTTCTGTCTGCAGGCTTTCTAATATCCCAATTCAACCTGTTCTTGAATCCTTACTGAATCAGAATGGGGAAGAGAAAACCATATCATTAGATGCTACTGACTTCTGTACTGAGAGATATGAGACAGCTACCTCTGATTCCTGTTTTGCTCTGAGGAGGATACCACTAGTTGTGGAGAGTCTGATAATCTGTCCAGAGAACTGGTTAATGGAGTTGCTGAAAAAGAATTTTATCTTGGAGCATCATATTTGGTTTTAATAACAGAGAAAAAATACGTAGTTTTTTATATTTTTAAAACAATGTCTGAATTTTCCTAATTCTTTCCAAGACGTAGTCCAGAGCTGGAGTTCAGTGTTTCATTTCTGTGCGATGGTAGACTTGGGGGAGAGAAAATGGGGTGCAGGGGGGTTGGACATATTCAAAATAACAGTGATTATATATTTAGTAAGCAGATTAATGTAAGCTGCAATACATTTAAATTTTCATTTTTTTAGTTGTTCTTTTACTGAGAGTATGTACTACATAGGAAATTCTAGGTTATTGTAACGAAGCAAAAGATAGTATTTAACTTAATCTGTTAGAACTCTTCTTCCAACTCGCTTGACATACCTGGAAATGGAACACAGGGTTCTCTTAAGTGAAAGGAAGCCAAATCTCAGCTGTGCTTTAAAGTGGTAATCATTGTGGAAGTGAATTAATGATAAATAAAGTGTATCTGTGCTTTGGAAAGAAAATGGTCACAGGTACTGACATAGCCAAGATTAGACCCTACACAATTCATTAACGCATCCCATATTTAAAGTAATCAGTACACACGTTTATGTTTGGAAAACAGTGTTCCTTACAGTTCTTTCTGCAGTTCAAGAACAAGTTCCTGCTCGAATAAACCTTATTTTTCAGTCTTGGAGTGACTGGTCACCATAATCTAGGTTCTCTAGAAGTTTTCTATAACTCAAGCCAGGTATACAGAAACCTAAAATGAAGGAGGAAGTCTTGCTAAGACTGACCAAGGCATAGGTATTGTACTTCTTTTTAATTCTGCAACAAGTCTGTGCTTACAGTTGCTAGGTATTTGTGTCTTATCTTAAAGATATACAAGATTTTCAAAGAGTTATGGCTGGGAGAATTCTGATGAGAATTGTAAGATATGTTTTCTCAAATAGCACAATTTAGAACAAAATTTCAGGTTTCTTTTTCCTAAAGCTATTCAAAATTCTGAATCTGTTTTCTTAGGAGAGTGCGCTAGCCATCATGTTTTCAAGTATACTGAGCTTGGGTGTTCTATCTGTATTCTGTTAAAACTTTTACATTTTTGTAGATATAAATCAATGAAGCGGAAATTGTTATAACTTTTAGTTCAGTGTCACAACAGAATAAGCAAACCGTTTCATTCTCTTGATGTATGGCTCCATGACTGTGTACATATTTTGTATACAGAGGAATAATTACAGTAGGTTTCAACTCAGAATATCTTGTCACATGTTAATTATGCCAGTTATTTTACTGTAGTCTGATTATACAGATCTCTGTGTTTTTGTTAAATGGGAAAATAAAGACATGATATTTTCCACAAGTTAAAATATTTGTGGTGTTTTTCAGTAATATCTTTGATCAGGAATTAATTATATGATCAAATTGTTTTGACATGAGGCATCTTGCTAGATACTTGAAAGATTAACATGAATGTAAGCAAGCAATTTATACAGTTAATAAGAATTGGATGACTTACTGTGTTAACAAGTGTGGTGAAAAATGAATTTGTAAAGGAGGTGAAGATCTGTTTAAGGAGGAAATCACAGAATGATAGGGGTTGGAAGGGACCTCTGGACTTCATCTACTTCAACCCCCCAAGATCCTTAGCTTGCTTTCAATATCAAAGCATCATGTTCTGCCATACTATGTAAAAGGTAAACAAGAACAAGGTGAAGTCTGGAAAATAGCTGCTGCAGTTGAAGTAAAAGTATTTTAACTTTGCTTCCTACCTTCCTGCTACAGGAATCTGTGATTTCTTGTTCGAATTGTCATGTGTTGAAAAAAAAAAATAGCAAAAGCAAGAATGTTAATTTAACTCTATCCATATTTTACTTTGATCTGATACTTTGATCATTGCAAATTTGATTGGTGTTGGATAAAATAATTCTTCGTGTCTTCCTAAGTTTTTTATAACCTTCTTGTCACAGCTTTTCCTCTAAATACCCAAACTGAACTATTCCAGATTAAATGTAAATTTTTTGTATCAGTTTCTTGTATGTTCTGTATTCCCCTTGGCTATATATTGCCAGTATATATCTTGAACTAGAAGTCTTGCGTTTCTTTGATTAAGGCTGTGAACACTAAATTGGTTGTCAACTAGCTGAGGATTTGACAAGGATTCATTGGGGAGCAAGGACTTCTATTTGCAAAATTGAAAAAGTCACTTTGCCTGAAAGGATGTGCAAGTGCTTAATGGAAAGTAACCTGAAAAAGTACAGGACACACTGAAGAATCTGAATCTTTTTTTGAAATGCAGGTGAACTCTGAGAATGACCAGAAATAGCCACCCAACAAATGTATCAAAAAAATGTGCAGAAAGATTAACAGCCATCATTTTTATGACCATAAAAATTAAATCTCTAGCAAACTTTTATTCACTACATTTTGATTGCTAATGAATGGAGTATTCATTTGAAGGTTAGGGAATGATAGTAGGCTTAATTACTTGTAATTTTCCTATGAAATCTGATGTATGATTCATGATAAAGGGTCTGAAGTTCATATCTTGCCTTAGCTTCACTTCTTTGTTCTTCACAAAGTAAGCTTGTCAACATCCTGGTTCCTTAGTTCATTTAAGTTATGAATTTTTTATTAAATTATAGATTTGAATCATTCCGGTGATTTGTTACGTGAACTGGCAGAGGCAATTATTGGAGCAATGACAAGAACAAAGACTGAAAGACAACTGTTTTCCTCAACAAGGAAATGGAATTTTCTAAGAAAATTAGTTTCCCCAAGAAATGCAAGCTGTGTCTTTCTGTTGTATTCTGGCTTTCTACAAGAAAAAAGATTAAACGCGATCTATTACTGGTTTGCTGGTTTGACTCCAGATTTTCTTTTTTTTTTTTCTTTGTGTTTTTTTAATTTTTTGGTTTTCATAACACCTTAATTTTTGTGAAGAAGGAATAAAGTTGCAGAGATCAAATAGATGGACTGATCTGAACAATTGGTGTTTAAAAGACTTGGGGTGTTTGGCCCTTGATCCCTTACTACCCAAACCGAATTGCAGTTGTTTCTTTGATGGAAAAGAGTGGTAGTGTTATAATTTCCTACAGAAACAATCTTTAGTTTTACTTTCCTGATGTTTGAAAAATAATGGGTTCAATAGATACCATCTCATCTGTAAGTTTCAAAGGCTTTGAGAACTCTGTAAGCATGCCTTTCTATGGATAATGTATTTCATACTAAAGTTTTACTTCAGTAAACATTAATTTTTTAAATTATACTTTAAGTATAACCTAAATGTGAAATGGCACATTTTATTGGTAGTTGGTTGAGACCTGAGAGTTAAATTGAATGCAGGATGTTTCATCAATAGAATCATAACAAATGAGTTTACAGGCACAACGTTTTTTTAAAGAATATTGCTGGCAAAAATAAGCGGTGCTCTCTCATGTGGTTACCATTAAAATAGCTAAGTAATTTTCTAACTGTGCTTTACAGCTTTTGAAATAACTGCCAAAATCATGAATACCCAAGTTTAGACTGTACCTGTGATAATAGCAAAAATAGAGATTTCTGTAGAGTTATAGTATTGGCTCCAAAGCCTTTTATCTTGTGTTTTTGAGGATGTTTTGGAAAGTTTCAGGTATTTATGTTCTGAATTGGAGATGGGAAACACGTACTAGATTATGGAGTATAAAAAAGAAATATGGCATTTATTTTTAATGGGCAACACCTAGAACATTATATCAGAGGGAAAATGTTCTCCATCTAGTTAGTTTCACTTGCATTTGAAACTAGGTCAAAGAGTGGTCGCACTGTTCAGTGGGAAGATAGCTGGTGTTTTGCTGTAGAGTATAATATGGGATACGTCAAATGTCACAAAGTCTGCATTTCCATGTTTTAGAATGTTTCAAAGTTACCTTTATTAGTTTCTTTTCCCATATTCAGTTTCAGGATATTTAAGACTATACCTTATGCATAATTATTTTACAGTGGGAAACTGAAGAAGAGGCAAGTAAAGATGTGCTTGCTGTGATTTCATAGCAGTTGGTAAAGAGAATAGAGATTTCATTACCTTTTATATTTTTATTATAGTTAAAATATAGTAAATATTATATTTCTGAAAAAAACTGTATTTTAATTGTTTGACTTTTTAAAAATTAATATACTGATGATGAATTTGTAACACTTTTGACAGTAATATCAGTTTTGAGTAATTATTTTTGTAATGAGAGACTCAAGCAGTGATGGTACTCAAAATTTGAAATCTGTCACACCAAATAATTGGTGATGCTATTAAACAGTGTCTTTAGTATTCACTCTCCTCAGTCAAAACACTTTCTCTTCTAATGTTCCAGCATTCAACTAGAGAGTAGAAGAGATAGATGGCACCCTTTTCTGGGGAAAAAAGTTACCAGTAATTCAATGAAATCAGCAACTTTGAGGAAATTATTATAGACAGTGGATGATAGACAGTAGAGACATTTTTTTACATCCTATTTTAATTCTGGCTATTTTTGGTTGCTAGATACAACTGACTAGATAATTTATTTCATGGAGGATGTACAAAAATCATTCAAGTTTGTAAAAAAGCCTCAGCATTTGAATTTCTTCATTAAATTAATTATAAATGAAATATTTAAAATTTCTTTTGAATCATAGTAAATATTTTGTTTTAATCTTATATTTCAAAAGCTTGTGATACAAATGCAAGATGTTTTAAAATGTTAAATGGCAAACAATGGTTCAAGAAAAAAAAGCCAAGTATTTTGTAGGAAAAACTCCAAGTAAAATGTTTTGACAGGCTCTGAATGCGTTTTTGCTTTGAAATGTGTTTTCTCTAAAAGTGACCCATTTCATGTTTTTTGTTTTTCTAACTTAAGCTGCACTTTATTTAAGACGGCTCTTCAGTTGTTTCTGAGTCTTCTTTTTTCTGTCCTAGTATCTTCAATAAGGCAGGTAGACAAGACTGTTTTTTAGTAAATTAGAAATGACTTTTGGCATGGCCCCTTCCACCTTAGTCTGAGTTAAAGGAGTATCATCTTGTACTACTTTGTCCTTTCCTGATTTCCCCACAGCTGTGGTTATGCTTCAGTGGGTCTCTGTCACAGTGCAGATCTGCAGGTCTTGAACTGTGAAACCGGAAGGGAAGGAGGCAAACCGTACTCAGAATTTCACTTCACTAAACATATCCATACCCTTCTCTGCGATGCCTCGCAAACGTTTTGAAGCAATCCTCAGAGTTGCTGCCTGCTGTTTATTCCTCTCTGCTACTTCTTCCCTGCTCGTGCTCTCCCCAGGTTCCAGGGTAATGTTGGAATTGAAGGGAGTCTGGGTAACACAAGGATCTGGATATGATGTGTGGCTGGGGGAGATGGGGATCTGGAGTGATAATCCTTGAGGACGGTGGATGACTTGAATAATGTCAATCTGGTGGCTGCAGTACTCAACTGAAGCATAAAATGTAAGCCTAGAGAAACATAAGTATGGAGGCAAGGATTATGTTACAGATAAGAACTCGGGGATAAGGAAGATGTGGGTCCAGGTCAGAGATGCAGACGTGACACTGGAGTGTATGGCATCTAGGAGGAGGCTGGACACTGCCTGGAGGGGGGAAGTGTCAGGCTCCCACACTGGTTGGAGGGAGCTTCATATTTGCCCATCAGTGATTTCCTTTCTTACCTTTCGTATTGGGGAAGACAGAGAAATTAGCAGTGGCCCAGTCTAGGTAGGCTTGGTTAGGTGAAGGAAAGGACTCCATGCTTAGTGATACTGGAGCTATAAACAGTATGAAGAATATACAAGAAGCAGGATCATCCTATCCTGATCTTTCCCTTGCATTCTTCTGTAAGGAAGGGATAGCCAGGAAAGTGTGCAGGGGGATCCCTAACTTGATTTTTGTCTACCAAAGTATATTCAGGCTTTACTCTGGTCAGAAACTGCTGTTGTGATATCTGTAGCAATGCATTCTTCAGTGCATTAACTTTCCATCTGTCCCTTAGTGCAACTAATGTAGGAAGACACTGCAGCAGCCAGGCAGTGAGGAACAGCAAAGAATTAGTGCTTTTTAGAAGGGTGTTTGTCTTCAACTCAGATGAGGAAAAATGTAAGTAGATACTCCATGCCAAGAACTCTTTAAAGAAACAAAATAGAGCAGAACTCCATTCTCTTTCCTGTTTTACTGTTGTTTCAGAATAAAATGAAACCACATAGTCAAATTTCTTGATTCCTGCTGAACTTGTTTATTCTACACGAGGTAAATGAATTTTTTTTTTTTCTGCATGGGGTGCAGTGCTACTTCTACAAGTTTTTTTCTAAAAATGTTGGTTGTTGGAATTCTCTGTTGGTCTGTTCATCCTTTTCAGATACCTTTTTCTCCTACTTTTAAATTGCATTGTATTTGTTTAATGTAGCATTCATACCCCTTGAGCTTTAATGTTAGTAATACCACAGCTCCTATCCATGACTCACTCAGGGCCACATAGAATTCTACAGAATTTTGATTCAGAGCATTGCCACAATAATAATAATCAGGATTATTGTTAAAAGCACTGAAATATAAAAAAAAATTATGAGGATGTAATGTACAATGTCCCTGTTTCTTTACACTAAAGTTCTGATTTGCAAATGTGAGTGAAAGATTGACTTTACATTTCCAGAGATGATTATCTGCCAGCTCTAATCAAATTGAGAAGTAATTAGCAAATCAAAACTTGATTAGCTCTTTGCTTGATTTACTAAAATTACAGTTTATGCAGTTTAAATGATGGGGGAGGGGAAATGTATCTTCTCTCATATAGCCTACTGTTCTGTATTAGGGGAGCAAGGGAAGAGAATCATTGCTTATGGTACTTAGCTACTTCAATACTCTAGCATCTTTACTTCAGTGAAAGTGATGCTGGATAAGCAAAGACTTCATCCTTTTTTATCTTTGAAATAAGTGTACTGTGAGTAGCTGTTGTGAGAATTGTTTGGGATACGCATGATCCAGACAGCCTGACTTTTCATTACCAGCACCCTTCTTCCTTCACGAAGTTCTTCAGTGTTGTTACAGAATTATTAAAATGTGAAGGTTATGCGTGTGACTCTGCAATAAAGCAAGTTATCTGATTGAGGCTTGTCATGTAACAGTACAGGCAAGGTTGAAAGCGAAGAGCAATCTTGACAGTGCTGGAGCTCAATTTCCATCTCTGCCACCTGCTGGCTGTGGGACATTTGTCTTTGCTTAATTTCTCCAGTACTGTTTTTCCTTTCTGTGGAACAGGTATCATTTCTTTTGTTCTTTCATCTTATTGACCTTTGAGTTCCTGAGGAAAAAAATAAATATACCTGGCGTATAAAATGCTCTAATAGATGCCCCTCTAGCTACACAAATCAAATGCAAAATGTTAGATTTTTATCTGCATGGGGTCAAAAATAAATATCTATGTTTCTCCAGTATGCAATTTGTTACAGTCCTCCTTGTCTGTCTTCTCCTTCAGATTAGATGGCTGTAATGCTCTCTGCATTTACATTGTGACCAAGACACGTTTTAATGCATCTTTTATACTTGAGTCTTATTTATTACAGAAGTGACTGCAGTGGAGAGCTTCTCTGAATTAATTTAATGGCAGAATTAGCAGGCCATCTGTAATCCCATTGAAGTACCTTAAAAGCTGCACTTCTTGGAGGTAGCTTTATTAGAAAAGCAAAAGGTCTGAAACAAATTCAGAACAGAGTGTGAGATGCTTATTTTTTTGGAACTGCTGTGCCAGTATCTTAAAAGTAAAAAGTACAGTGTAATTAAACAGAAGACTAGAGAGATAAGCCTAGTAATATTACAGTATAAAGTACTGCAGAAATGCTGATATTTAGGGAGCCCAGTTCTGCTCTTAAATGCTAAGTATGAAACACTAATTAAAGAAAATGGAATCATCATTATGTTTGCATATCTAAAAGCCAAATGGATCCCTCACATAGTCTACATTTCAGAGTATATTCTGGCAAACTTCAGAAAAAAAAAAAAAAGGATGCTCTTTTCAATGGATGATTTTTTTTTCTCTTTGGTTTTTAGGGCACTTTATTCTCAGACATGGGTTGTTTATATAGCAATTTAATATATTGAGTATTTCTGCCTCAGGCTGCAAGGTTGTGGTATGGCAGCTGATCTATTTCTCTTTCAGATAAAGTATTTAATCCATAAAATTTTCCTTTCTCTAGGGGACGTCAGTAGCCTTAAACATTACTCTTGGGCTTTCAAACTTGTATAGACTATTAAATGAACTGTTGTATATTTTTTATCAAAAGCTTTATTTACTCTTTCTTGAGGTCTCAAGAACTGCACCAGGCTTACCTTCCCTGATTCCTTTCCTCCTGCTGATTCGTACCTATCTCCTTTGCCTGCATCTTATTAGGAAGCCTTTCTGCCAAGGGACTGAAGACTGGTCCCACCATCAGTTTGCAGGAACTGTCATGTCATCATAGGACGTCTCCTCTAGTACAGTCATGCCACAGAATGAAGCACAACTTATTTGAAAGAAGCTCTGTTTACTTTCAACTAAAATGTGCTATTGAAGGAGGTAGATCTCAAGAGGAACAGCAATGGCAGGAATCCTTGACAAGCAACGATGATGACCAATAACTCTATGAATGGGATTATATGATGTATTCTGAGATATAGGAGGGCTTATGTTGATCTCTCTGATGTCCTGTCCAATACTTAATTCAGGTGCCTGATAGCTGGAATTTCAAGATGATAGAATTCATATAAGGGGGAGAATTAGACATTATCATTTTCAGCTGAAGTTCTTACAGGAATAAGCAAGACAAAATTGTCTATCTTTTCTATGTACAGGCAATAGATCTGCTGTAACTGTGTTGGTGTCAAGGCTGATTTTAATTACAGAGAACTGAGTTTTCACTTACGGGGTGTGGAGTTTGATTTTTAGCTTGGAAGTGTTGAGGTGGGGCAAGCAACATTTGATGAAAATACGCATTTGTGAAAAAAAAAGATTTTTTTTGTCAGTGAGGATAAGTAATACATAACAAACTTTTTAATGTTCAAAATTATGTTTGATATTTAGAGTGTTTTCTTTTGGTTTTGATTTTTATATCTCCATTTGCTTATATTTCCCACTTCTTACAGTTTTTACTCTGAATTACGTTGTTTGTGTGCTTGCACTCAATCTTTTTGATAGAATTGTTTTATCAAAAATTTTTGTTTTGCAATGTCAGCTGTTTGGGGAAAAAAAAAGATTGTTAGAAAATCTTTGGAATGAATCTCAAGGTTTTTTGCAGGCAGCAAGTTTACAAACTGTGATATCTTAAAAGGTATTAAGAGATAAAAAGAATGTCTATCTTAATGGCTTGGTTTGGGCTTTTTGTATCACAAAATTTGCAGTCTTTAGAGCTGATTTTTGGGTTTGGGTTATTCCTTTATATAGGTTGCTTTTTTGAGAGTCATGACTCCATTTTCCATTAAATTTGTACTGGGTCTGGCTAGGGCAGTTAACTTTCTTCGTAGCAGCCAGGATGGAGCTGTGCTTTTTGTTTGTGGCTAAACCAGTATTGGTAACACACTGGTGTTTTGGCTGCTGCTGAGCAGCAGCTTAAAGAACCTCAAAGCCTTCTCTTTCCCACCCCTGCAGAGGCTGTTGGCCTGGGGGTGGGCAAGAGGTTGGGAGGGGACACAGACAGAACAGCTGACGCCAACTGATCAAGGCGGTATGCCATACCATATAGTGTTGTGCTAAGCCATAAAAGCTCAGGGCAAGGAAGAAGATGGGGCATTTTGGGGTTACGATGCTTGTTTTCCCAACCATCCATTAACATGCACTGAGGCCCTGCTTGCCTGGAAGGTGACTAGACACCTGCCTGCTGATGGGAAGCAGTGAATTTTGCTTTTCTTGCACACCCAGCTTTTGCTTTCCCTATGAAACTGTCATTATCTCAATCCACAAGTCTTCTTGCCTTCCTTCTGTTTTCTCCTCATCCTGCAAAAGAGGGGAGTGAGCAAGAGGCAGGGTGGGTGTTTGGCTGCTGGCCAGGGTCAACCCCCTGCAAAATGATAGAGATGAAAGAAGCTGCTTTCATTTGTTGGCTTAAAGGAGGTCATCTTTCACAGGCCTTGAGAATAAGAATGTGGATGGGAAGCTGCCTCTCTTTCATTGATAGCATTAGGAAACAAAACTGTAGGTCATGTCAGGAGTTGAATTTGGAAGGAAAATAACTGTTTTGTGATTTAGGATCTTTTCCTCAATATTGTGCTGCAGTTCTTATGTCCCATCGCTAAGTTACATCTGCTGAGCCTCTGAAATAGGGGCAGAGGTTATGTGGATGGGCAGTTCAAGGCTCTATTCCTGAATCTCCAACTTTTTTTGATTCTAGTATGTTTTCAATGTGAACTTCACAGTGTAAACTGAGTCCCCCTTCTGCAAATTAATTTTTGTCAGCAGCTGTGGTAGCTTGCAAAAAGGTCTGATGTGTTCTTGCTGACTCTCAGGCAGCTACTGCTCCAATAGTGCCATGGTAAATCCTTTGTACCTTTTCTCTGGCTGTTTCAGTGGGAATTCTTTCTGAAATAAGATTACTCTTAGGTAAACAACCCAAGGTTTGGGGAATACCAAACTCCTATTTATAAGTATTGCCTTGAAATACTAATTACTAATGACATCCCAATTTTCCAATATTTACTCAAGTTGAGTAGGTAGGAAAAGTTTAAAAAGCCTTAACCTTAGAAGCATTGTGTCTCAACAGATGTGATGCTGCTTCATGCTATGTGTTACTGTAATTAAGAAGCATTCAGAAGTTGTTTTTCTTTCGGCAATTTCAGACATGTTCTTGCGATTCAAATTTTAGTGAAGATCGTAACCTGTAGTCCACTAGTACAATTAAGGTAATTGACAAAGGCAAAACTAGTTTGCAAAGTTAATTAGATTTTTCCATCTCCTCACTTTCAATTAAGCTTGTTGGTCTGATGCATTTCTTCCTGTTTAATTGCCATTATTTTTACACAGTATACAGGTGGTAGTAGCATAGTAGTCAGATAAATAGTGGTTATTGAAATAATCATGGAGCTGAACTATTTTCTGCAAGTTTTGATTGTCCTGTTTGAGCAGCTGAGTCTTGTAATTAATATTTACTTCATTTATGTAGCACTTTTGATTTGCACTTTAAAGTACGTTAGTTTTCTGTTGTTTTTTTTTCTTCTTTTTTTTTCTGGAGAACAAGAACCCTACTGTATTGCAGAAACAGACATAGCACATTAAAACAACTGTAATTACAGCAGATGAAATATTAAGAGACTACAAATCCTTTAAACTGTTCATGGATTACGGCAGAAATTATAGCAATGCTGATTGTTAAACCTGACACTGTCAGAAAAATATTTATGGCTTCGGTAACACAGCAGTATTAAAAGTTGGATTGCTGCCCTGGAGATCATACAGTTCTGTCAAACACTGTTCATGGGCAACTATGTTATGACTCAAATTAAATAATTCACCCTTTTTAAAATAAATATTAGTTTGCAATACTGTTGATAAATTTATTCTTTTGATTGTCATCTAGGTGAAAAGGGGACAAATATGGCAAGATTAGGTGTGAGATCACAGGTGATGTTTATAAAGTATGTATAAATATATATTTTTAAAACAAAAAGCTTCTTCAACATGTGGGTACAAGTGTCTGTCCAGTGCCTGCAATCATGAGATATCAAAATCACTTGGTTCAGTCAAGAGCTTTGCAGGATGGCAAGTAAAATTTCTGGTTCTCTTGAATATGATAATATTTGTACATTTTGGTGAAAGTCCATGGTCTGCCAAGTTTGAGGACTGAAATAGCAACTCATACAGCTATTACGCTCCATTATTCTCACACCTCCTATATCTTACAGCTCATGAGCCTGGATTTAGCTTGCCTACATGCTGTGCTCCTTTCATTTGCTCCACCTTCCTTTTGTACTATGGTGCTTACCCTTCCGTATCTGACTTTAACATACACGTCTTCATCAGAGAGGATCATTAGGAAATAATGCTGTGGCTGTGGTTGTCCTGGCTGTACCACAGGCCAATTGAACTATCTGTTAAGCTATTGCTGCAAAATGTTGTCCTGTCACATCATCTTTATTTCACAAGAGGTTGTTTATTGTGATCCTTGTCATCCTACAGGACATAAGGTGGCTCCGTGCTGATAGTCTTGAGTTCTCCCAAGTGAAATACCAGTATGATGCAAAGATCTTTTCAACATTTGAGCAAAACGATACAGGGTTAAAATGCCCCTCTGCCCATGCACAGTGATGGGTGCTTGCTGGCACCTGAGCATTCACAGAATTCCTATGCATCTGGACATCGTATCGGCACTGTCTGTGGAGATCTCAGCATCAGGATGAGACTAGCCCTCTGAAATACACTTTGAAGCACTCGAGGAAAGCCTCCCTTGTTCATAGTTAAAGTTGAACATCTGATGCTGCTGCCAGTGATACGTCTGGTGATGTTGGTGGTAGTAAATTGCTGACTATATCTGTCTCACAAGTAATGCAAAAATTCCATATGAAGCATCTGTGAAGCAGCAGCTAAACTGGAATGAGTGGGAATGTTTCTGATCTTTTTACTTGGACTTTTATGCATCTGGCTTTGTGTTCTTGCACTTGTAAGCACTTCCAGTCCAGCTTCCTAAAAATTTGCAGATTTTCGTCATGCACATTGGTCCAGGAGCCTGAATACATGGAACTTTATCTTATGGATAAACGTCCTTTGACTTTGAAGTGATATGCCATTCCAATCTCTGAATCCTAACAGTTTCCAAGTCTAATCTTGCCTAATACAAAATTCTTTGGTACAAAAGACATCTCCAGTTTCTTGGAGACCAATACTCTAATCCTCCGAGAGGTGATGTAAGAACATGTAAGGGCACAAGATTTCGGTCTTTATAGGTATTTGCAGCAAAACATACTTGTTGAAAGTGTGTGAAAACTGGGTAGTCAACTAGATTTGTTTTTCAGCTGTTCAGTAAAATCTTGTTTGCTTCTCTACTCAGTAGAGAACAAAAGAGACTGCAGAAGGCTGTCGGAGGGCTGATTGTTTTTACATCCGCATTTCCCTAGAAAAGACAGGTGAAAAGAGAAAGCTTGATATTTCCCCTGCTATCGTATGCAGAGATTTTTCTGAGTGACAATGTTAAAATTTATGGTGATCTATTAGGCAATTGTCTTGCTTAATGATATGTGTCAAATATATCTTGACATGTCAAAAATATTTAGCTTTCATCTCATATTTATTCAGCGTTCTGAAGGACTATGATCTTCCCATCATGAGAATCCGCTGCTCAAATTAAAAGGACTAAGGACTAAGGTTTGGAAAGCAATGTAGAAGTATGTAGTCTGGGAAATTTTTGGTTTGTGGGGTATTTATGTTTGTTTCCAACAACTATGTTTGGCCTTCCATACCAGAAGGCTAATAGAGCCAGCTCTCACAGAATTTAAGATACAAATAGGAGGAGTTTGGGAACCTTTGAAGTCCTTGCAGGCTTTCAAACCTCTCTTAGACATCATGGTTAGTTCAGAAGTGAGTTGATCTGTGACATGTAGGATGGGACACATTTCTTAAATTGAAGGCTTTGTGGAATAAGACCCTAATCTGTTTTATTTTAGTGTATGTGAAGGTGAGAGGGCATCTCTCATTACATTTATGCAAGTAAGTGTGTATTCTTTTCTGCAAATGTTATCAGTTATACCCACTCCAGAAGACTATATTTTTTAAAAGCTGAATTAATCATGTCACGTATCTGTGTTATTCAGATGGCTGGGCTTGTTTTCTTTTTAGTATTGATTAGATGATAAGTTGGAACTTCATAAAGATCAACAAATTGAAAACCAATACTTTTAAGTGATACCCATAAACATGGAAATGCAGGGAGTCAGGGTTCTAAGTCTGGATGCTCGAACTGTAATGCAGGCAACGCATTGGTAGAATAGACTTTTTCTTTGGAGGGCACAATAAGAGCACTATTACGTTATAGTAAATAAATTAATTTTTATTTGGGATGCTTCTGGATCCTGGAAAAGAGACCACTAAAAAGACAAACCAGAATATTTTCTTTCTATTATCGAGGTAAGTATATAAATCCATTTACCTCTCTTAGAAATGCTTATCAGTGTGTGATCCATTCAGTACTTTTCCTCAGCATTCACCTGGCAGACACTGCTGCTTTTTTATGAGTTGAGGGAAGGAACACCAACTTCTACACATTCCTCTAGTGGTTTAGTTTATTAGGGAAATGATGCATTTAACACCCCTACAAACAAATCAGTTGTGTCATGGGATATTAACTTTCTCTTGCCTGAATTAATGAAATCTGTTTGAGGATAATTCTTTCCCCAACCTCAAGTGCCTTAAATAGAAGGTTATTTTCTGGCAGAAGCAAATGCAGTTCACAGATGCAATAAACCGCAAGGTCTAGTGACTGAACCACAAAATGTTAAAGCTAAAATGATGTTGCATGTTAATTCAAAATTCTCCTCTGTGGAGTAATTCCACGGCAATCAGGCAGCCATGTCAATATTTTCTTTCTCTGTGCAGTAGTTTTAGAAGAGACTAACTTCATAAAGAAGGCCTGGTGTTTGTGTGTGAAATAGGGCAGAAGGGGATAAACCTGTCAGTTTTTAGGAAGAACAAATACCTCAGGTATCCAGAAAGCAAAGCCTAAATTTTTTTAACATTACCTTCTATACCAGCCTCTGTCAGGGAACCTGTGTAGTAGGGAGTTGGCTAGTTGCACTTCTCATTGATGTTCTTTAGCGATACTCGTGCTTGTAGGTCAAGTAAAAGGTCATTCAACCAAAGCAGAAGAGAAGATGCTTGCCAGCTTCAGGTTCATGCTACCTCTGGAGGTTTGTATGTCAGCCACTCGGATTTCATTGCATACCTTTATTAAATACTAGGGCTACTATATAATCATTCAGGAATGAATGAAAACCTTATAAACTCTTCGTAATTAGAATACTCTAGGCATATTATGGTACTGATGTATGTGATTGAGAAGATATCTTAATTTTGAACTATATGAATTCTGTTCATCTTTGTCTCTTACTCAAGAGCTAAAACAGAAATACTTGTTTAAATATCAGTCTGAAACTTGTTAACCAAATTTCCTTGGAAAAAATCCTGATTGCCAAACTGAATATAAAGTATGAGGTGTCAGCAAAGCCACATTTTAGATTTTTTGCTTTGTTGCTGCCATATTGTACTCTTAACACTAGCGGGAAATAGATCAAGCGGTCAGCTGCCAGCAGAAATATCCAAAGGATAGTTCATGTTTTCTTCCTCAGCTGCTGCCAGTGTGGCATTTTTGCGTTTGCCTCTATTTCTTTTCCAGTACTCTGTCTTTTATGGAATTTCTATTTCTATGTGTTAGCTTTGTGATCAGCATTTTTGCTTCCTTATTCTGGGTTCAACAAAGGAAAAAAATAATCTATCTTATTTGATAATTATTGTTATCATATGAAAAAGAGAAATTGGAAGCAAAATAAAGAAGTATACAATTCTGGGTCACGGAGAGAAGCTCTCTACCTCTGCCCCTCAGCCTTCCACCTTTAGTTTCATTTGTGAAAAAAGTTTTTAAGCATATGCTTCTTGTTTTTTTCTTGGTTACATCTAAGTAATGATCTGGGAAATGATCTGATATGTCTTTGCCTCTGTTGAAAAATCTTTGAGCCTACCATTTCAGATACACAGAACTTAGAGAATCAATTTGATTATTGTCCTTGTTAACGAATAATACCATATAAGTGTAGATGCACATTATATGTGTTACAAATGTCTTCTTGCTGTAACATCTCAGATTATACTCATTACAGTAAAAATAAGATCTATTTATGGCTCAATAAAGAAATGGATATAGATTCTACAGAAGATGGGCTTCCCTTAGTTTTTCAAGTATTTGGATTCATTTCTGTTTTCTTTTATTCTTTTAATAACAATGCTTGTTTTCTGTAGTTTGTGTTAGTTCAATCATAGTCTTGCTATTGTGTTCATAAAATAATGTTTATTTTGAATTGCTGTTCATCATGACTCATCACCATTAATAGCAAGAGCCTAGTGTTACATTTTGACCTCTTATTAGTATTCTTACCATATTAAATAAAAACGTCTTTCTTCAATAATTGATAAGATAAAGAAATGTAATGTTCTGCAACTATCTCATTTTTCCTCATTTGGCTTCTTTATAAAGATGCTGTGCAGCCATCTTCCTAAGCAGAAAGCACATTCCTTGCCTAAGGCCAAAACAATTATCTGCCATCATAAAGAAGTTAAACCAGTGTGGATGAGGGAGAGAAAATGCTTGAAGTGCTAGTTATAAATTCTAGCAGCAAATCCGTGGAAAAATGAAAAGAATCAGTAAGGGTACGTTTTGAAAGCAAAGCCATGTCCTATTTGGCATAGAAAACACTGGGCTGCAGAGTTAGGACAAGCTGAAAGGGTAAGCGTGCTGCAAGGTCTTTGCGTGTTTGCTGTTTTAAATGTCTGTGACTTGAGAAGTAATTTGGCTAAAGATAGACATGTTTTTATTTCTTTTTAGTTATTGCATTTGAAATACTGCCTTTGTCACTGATATTAGACATAAGCTTGTATCTTAATGAGCAGTACTTTATGAAGCAGCAGTTACCAAAAATACACAATGTTACTTTAACCATATGACTGCAGAATCTGAGGCCTTAAGAGACATTTGTTTTCTTGCACAATTTGACTGCTTTGCTTTAAGCCAAGTATAAGCAAAGTAATCACCTTTCTTATTTTTTTGTGAAGGATATTTCTCAGGTGTCTATTAATTTTGATATCACATAGCTGATCTCATGGATAAACTGCTTGTTTATTGATGCTGAATGTCTAAATTATCAAGAGACCAGAATATAAAATATATTATGAAGAGGTTGTTTTCTTGGGATAGAAAGTTCTCATATGAGCATAAATATCAAGTGTTGAGTACATTGTCAGCTAGACACAGATTTTAAATGAAATTTTTTAAGAATAATTTTGCTACAGAATAATGTTGATTTTTAAAAAACTCTTCTCTCTATGGCTTTTCCTACGCTCCCTCAGCTCTTTCTGGTATAGATGTATTTAAGATTTTGATAAGGCTTTTCTTTTTCAAAATGTGATTCTAAAATGTAAGTCATGCCTTAGCTATATCCTTTACTGAGATTTGTAAAAGGTATAGTCACAGTAAGGTTTTTAATTTCAATTCATTTAGATTCATATTTTTCACTCATTCACTGCATAAACGATAACAGCTGTGCTGTACTACTTGATCTATAAACACAGAGGTAAAAGAAGGTCTGTGTCTTGCAAGAATAGAAAAGCTAACTATAAAGTAAAAAAAGAAAACAGAATCAAATGGAGAAATAGAATGCAGTAATATAGTATCATGATCCTGGCTGGCACAGTGGGCTGTAGTTTCAGTGTTGTAACAGCCTTTGTTGTGATCCTGACAATATGAGGAAGGTGAATTTTAAGGGGCTGTTCCAAGACTAACACTTCAGGTTTGCCAGCTTGTAGAATTGTGGTCTCCATTAAATGGGCTTTGGAGGCTTCCAGCTTTGGTTGAGAAGCAGAAATTGGTTTATTAAGGTTGAGGTAGAGAATGGGATAGGACAAGAGGGCTATGGAAATGAAGAAAGCTTATGTTTATGCAATAAAGAAAATGATGCAACTGGCTTTAGAAGAGCACTGATAGAGTACAAATGAGCTTCCTTGGGGCTTTACACAGTTCTACCGCGGTTCAGAATGAAAGGATGGAAACATTTTTAAGTTGTGCAACAGTGTGCTGCTTCCCTGAGATGATCCAGAGGATTCATATAGTAGTAGCAGCCATTGCTATTGGGGTACTGCAGTATGCTTATCTGCGCTGATAAACCTTCTCTTTGGTGGTAGTCACATTTGAGCATGGATTTGGGCAGTGCATAAGTGCACTTATCTAGGCCAAAACAAGGAATGCTGCCATGCAGAAGCCAGGATGAGCTCATTTTTTCTATATAAAAAGATGAGAAGAGCTGTATTTTAGAGATGCTATGCAAAAGGCACCTGTGGACCAACAAGGTGAAGGACTTAGTGGAGGGTATAATTACTATAGTGATTTAAGACAAGCTTAGAAGGCTGACTTGCAGGTGGTTATTACTATAGGCAATAGTAATGAAAGAGATTAAAAAAAGGAGAGAAGAAGCGGGGAAAGAAGGGAGGGTACAGAATGAAGAGCTTCAGTTGAGCCATTATATATCTGAGATGCATGAAAGACATCCATAAGAAAAGGCCAGAGGGAGAGGCTAATGAGATTTTAATTTGGATGTGGTAGAACAGAACTAGAATAAAGAGGTAGATTGGTAAAATAGAAGGTTATGTTTTTGAGTTTGTGTATGGGATTATGCAGTTATGAGACCTGTGTCAAGTACAATGATCTTGAGAAATCTTGCAGAGAGCTGGGGTAAAACGAGGAGGCTCTGCTGAAGGTCACTAAAAGAAAAATTAGAACACAGACAGAAATGAAGTCATTAAAAAAACCAAGGTTTCAAAAAAAATCTGGAATTTAGATTATCTAGACTTCAAAAACTTGGAGCAAAGGGGCACAGCTGGAATTAAAACAAAAAGGGAAAGGGTATGTTAGTTAAGACAGTGCAATTAAGAATATTTTCAATTGGTTCTTTAAAAAGTTTGAAAGGACAAAAAGTTTGAGAGAGCTAAAGGAGAGAAAGACAGAGAAGTTATCTCACAGTTTTTAAGTGAATGCTGCAGACACAAAATATCCTTTTCCAGAGACAGAAATTGCAGCTCTTCAGTGGCCTTCTGCATTCTTCAAAAGAAGAACAAGATAAATGTGTAAGAAATGAAGGCCCTGTCAAGAAAGTAATTAAATTTCCTGTGGAATAAGGAGAGGAGGTTTCAAGTTTTTAAAATATACATAGTTTTTAAATATGTTGCAGCATGCAGCCACGAAGTTCCCCCCTGTTTTTTTTTTTTTAAATTCAGGAAGCAAAAGCATTTTTCTGAATTCAATATTTATATTCCTCTAAAAATTTCTGAAATTATTCTTATTAGCAGCATATTTTTTACACAGCCCTTCTAACTACTGTAAATAATCTGGCTTATATAATTAAAAGATGTGTCTAAATAATTTGGAGATGACTAATAATAAATTTGCTTGTTTTCATGTTACAGTGTTTTAAATAACCTTTTAAAATTCAATTTCACAAAGCTTTACCAATTTATGCATAAATATAATATCTCATGTTTTAAATAAAATTAAAAAGCATCTTTAAAAGAAAGATGTTTTCATCTTTTGTTTTTCTATTCACTTTTTAATGGGCTTTGCTCAGATAAAAACCCTCAATAATAATAAAGTCCAAAATTTGTTTTACAAAGTATTCCAGCTATGAATTTACCACCCACTATTCTGAAAGTTCTTAAGATCTAGTAACTGCTAGTCTTTACATTAGTGCAATATACATATATATATATAT
>KZ506725.1:42760-59677 GCA_002844005.1 Limosa lapponica baueri | reverse complement strand
CTGAAAAATACAGGGTGGAGAAATAACTGGATAGTTGTTCAATAATTATTTAGAAATTAATTCGTAATTAGTAAGTGTGATTTCAGTTTTTACTTAAAATAAAGCAATCTTGACTATAAATAGCGTCATCTCCGTAGTATTGTTTCTACTTGAACAGCTGCCGTATGAAAATTGCTTGTTCCCATTAGGCATTGTGTCATATGTGTACTTAATCACTGAGCATGCAGTCAAAGTTCTCTGAGTTCTAATTACCATTCCATAATCCAAGTAAGATTACTCTTAATGCTCTTTGAAATAGTAGGTTGGAATTTTCTGTAGTATTTGGCAGCTTGTGTTTTTATACATTGTAGGCTATATCCTCATTGTGTGTAAGCTGTCCTAATTGCATTTTTATCAATGGAACTGTGTTGACGTGTGCCAGCTCAGAGCGATATCTATTTAGTAATCTCTGGTTTTAAGTATCTTTCTATATTTGCAGATAATAAAACTCCTGAAGAACTGCGTGAGATGTTAGTGAATAAAATGAAGTTGGTTCTGAGCTCTGGTTCAGATGAAGAATGTGCAGTTTGTTTGGAATCACTGACTCATCCTGTGATAACACGCTGTGCGCATGTGTTTTGTAAGCCATGTATTTTTGAAGTCATCAGAAGTGAACAGGTTGGTTGTTCTATGGTTACAGTTAATTCTAATAGCTATTCAGAAGCAATGAACTGCTATCACCAGAAGGCCATCTAGCTATTGTTCTTTTAAATCATAAATGGTGAACAGCGTAAGCCATGTTATCAGCTGGGTTATCCAGCTGATAGCCAGCTGCATCCTGGGCTGCATCACCAGCAGCGTGGCCAGCAGGTGGAGGAAGGGGATTCTGCCCCTCTGCTCGTGTGAGACCCTTGTGCAGTGCTGTGTCTGACTCTGGGCCCCCCAACATAAGAAGGACATGGACCTGTTGGAGCGAGTCCAGAGGAGGCCACAGAGACAATCAGAGTGCTTAGGGTCTTGATGTGTCTGTAGCAGTCGGTGCCTGTACTCAACCTGCAGGCATATTTAGGCGTGCGGAGAAATAAATTGGGTTATGATGTGATGGAACCTGTATTACTTGACTGTACAGTCAAGTAATTTACTATGCCTTGCCTAGAGAGGACCTTGGTATCTGCAAAAGCAGGGCCTTTGTCCCATCCTACATTGTTCCACAGATTGCTTTCATGGTAGTGAAGTCTGAACAGAGGTAGGTGTGGATTCTGCTCTTTTGAAGTTGAACTGTCATGAGTTTATAAACCAGAGAGTGAGTAAGTCTTTCTTATGTTCAAAGTGATTCCTGATTTGAATCCATTCCCAAGGAAGTTTTTGCAGCTTTTTTGGAGACTGTTGTTTCAGATTCGTCTGTGTTAAAATTATGTTTCTTGAAAGGATATTTTTATCGTTGCAGTAAATTCGTGTATGCAGACTGATTGCCTGCTTCTTTAATGGGCTAGATGTTCATTCCAGATTAGTAGCCCCCAGTATTCATCTCCTTTGTGAGATTTGCTTTGTAGCCTGTGTAAAGATGCCTTGATTTTGTGGCCAGATTACTGTATAAACTGAGTTAGCTAATTTTAAAGGGTTGCTCTGTCCACCAGAAGTTTTTTCATGTTTGTCATTTTTGCTTTGCAAAGTTGTGTATTTGTGTGCTGCACACAGTCTTGGTAAATTTTGTGAGTAGTCCTATGGAAGTGCTATTGTATAAATTCTAAACTTTGCCTTATCTAGAATATGCTTGAGAGAAAAAAAGCATTCGGTGATAAATTATGTCTCGTTTCTCATGTCTGTTGGGGGAAAAAGAGAAGATACCCTGTGTCTGGCCCTGCCAAAGCATATTTCATCAGACTGCTATTATTTCTGTGCAGGCTTTGAAGAAAAAGGGTAAAAGGTCATTCTTTGTTTGTAACTAAGAAAGATCTTGTCTTTGAAAGATGGTTTATTTTTCTGGTATTTTAAATAGTCTTCCCCCCTTGCACAAGTATTTGCTTGCTTTTAAATCTTGAGCTGCTTATTTCAACCATAAATATGCTCAGAAAGAATACCAGTTTTAGGGAAGGCTGAGTGTTTTGAAAACATGTAGCATTTATGTCACCTTGTGTTCTCAAAAATATTTTGATAGGTCAGAAATGACAAAGCAGCATGTTACAAGAATGAATGTACTCCTTCAGAACATCTATATAATAATATGTTCATCTATGAACATCTATATAATAATTTCATAAAAGGTGCTTTGTAAAGGTGCTCTTTAGTACTTTCTATGAATAGTTTGATCTAATATGTTTCTTCTAATGTTATTTGGGTTTTTTTGTAGCCAAATGCCAAATGCCCTCTCTGTAGGAATGAGCTTCGAGTAGAGCAGTTGGTGGAATGTCCCCTAGAAGAGGAAATAGATTCCAATAATGGAAAGAAGTCTGATCAGGACTGGATACCCAGTTCAAAGGTACATTCCATTGTGTTTTGCTTGGCTTTTGTTACAGTTTTGTAGAGTGCTCACATAAATAAGCTGAACATACTTTACATATGTGTAACATACTTTAAATTATTATTTGAAAGTCTGCACAGCATGTCTAGCCAGCACAGGAGAAAATAATAAAAATCTCATCACTAACAAATTTTGCAGTAGGGAAACAAGGCAAAAGGAGCGCCAGTTGTAATTTGATGCTGGTTATTGTGCAGTACCTAGATGTGTATTAATTAAATAAAACTTTTGGTAAAAGAGTTGTTGCTTTGCCTTTTGTGTCTATTTCTGAATATAGAGTAGTTCTATAACCACTGAAACTCTTCAGCACTAAATTTACTTTTTTTACTTTTTGGAAACTAAAAATCTAAATAAATCCTTCTTTCTTAAAACTTGTCTAAAGAATATATATTCTACTCTGGAGGGGAGAACTAAATGTGCATCATATGTTCAATATAACACTTGTCAGATAAACTAGTGAGATATTTTTATTTTACTTTGCAGACTTGTTTCTGAAGGTCTGCCACATTGGTTTTTGCCTCACCTTGATTGTGCATTCGCTGCCAGAAATTAAATTTTCCTGCCCATACTTTGAACATTTTGTTTCGAGATTTGCTTTTCTGAAACATGAAATTTTTAATTTTAATTTGTAATACAGTTACTGTTCCTTCAAAAGTTGGTTATAAACTTATTCCCTAAAAGTATTTCTGTGGAGACTTAAAAACTAATTTAGGACATTGGGCTCTAGAACAAATTAAGATGCCTTAAATTTTTTTTTTGTTTACCTGGTGCAGTTACTTGCATTCTCTAGTTTGTGGCTCTTTACCTCATCATAGCTAAACCTTAAATGAGAAAACCGTCAATGTTCTTCAGCTCAGATCCGATTCCTTGCTCTTTTTGTTCTCATATTGGTCCCAAGAGTGCTTTTGGTGTCTCCTTATCCTCTGTCATACCTAGCCCAGGGCCTTGCATAGCTTATTTGCCTGAATATTCCCAGGGGAAGCCTTTCTTGCTTCTTGAGTATGGCTACAGTAGAGCACTTGCCTTGTGGCTGTCCCTTGCATAAGCCTTATTTTTCAGAGTTCCTGCGCTCTGTTCCTTTTTTCCATATGACCTGGAGGTAGGGGATTTGTTGACTGCTGACAGTGGGAAGCATGTCTGGAAAATGGGTTTGTGACTCCTCTTCCCCAGTTTGTGACCATTAGAAGTGCTAAACCCTTAGTTTCCTTTAGAAACTACAAGAACCCCTACCCACAGAATTTAAGATTAGAAGTTTGTTTAAAAGATATTACTGAAGAGTGATTTCTCAATTGATGTGAACTTTATCAAAGCACCTGTAGGAGTGGAATCTAACCAAGTGAGAATAAACTGCATAAGTCTCCATTTGATTTCAGATCAATGCTCTCATGCATGCTTTGATAGAACTTCGGAGGGATAATCCAACTGCTAAATGTCTGGTTGTTTCTCAGTTCACAACTTTCCTGTCACTGATAGAAAATCCCTTGAAGTAAGTAGAACTACTGTCATTTTTAATAAACACGTGCTTTTATGGTATCTTAAAATATCTCTCAAAGAATATAGTATCCTTGTGATTTTTAGAACTTCAGAAGAGAAACAAATTACTTAAATGCTTTGTTTAGTGGAATAAAGCCATGAATCTCATCCTTATTTTTAATGTATCACCTGTTAAATGCAGAGTTTTAAATATGCTTTTCAAAGTAGAGGTCAGGATTTTAATGTACTTATTTCCTGTTGCCACAGAAAATGGATTGGTAAATGGAACATTTTTACTTTCTCTTCAGGGAATCGGGGTTTGCCTTTACTCGTTTGGATGGGTCAATGGCACAGAAGAAAAGAGTAGAAGCAATTCAGTGTTTCCAAAGCAGTCAAGCAGGATCCCCAACTGTAATGCTTTTGTCTCTGAAAGCAGGTGGAGTTGGATTAAATCTGACAGCAGCTTCCCGAGTGTTTTTAATGGATCCTGTGAGTAATGGGTTGTTCATAATGATCTGGCTTAAGTTAGGTGAAGCTCCTTTTTGGTGTTTTCCTAAGAGGTAGAAGGAAAGCCCCTCTGAGAAAGATCAACACTGATGAGTATCTGTTAAAGGGCAAATAGGGCTTTTCTTAATTTGTTTCCCTGGCATGTTTTTGTATTTTTGTACTGTCCATCTATTTATTGTAAATGGAAAGAATGCTAGTAGTGTTGGTAACAAAGTGGTGCGTAGCATTTGGTATCTGTTCCTTCTTTATTTCTTTCTCTTTCTTTCTGATACTTTTGAGTGTGGCTTTCTGTTTGTTTTATTAAATAACTTTAAAAGCCATAAAGTGGAATTTCAGGAGCAGTATATTTTTTTCTGAGTTATAGTGCAGTGCTACTCTGCTCTAGTCTCTTCTGTTGTTTTTGTGAATTTCTTTAGAAATAAAGACATTAGTCTGAGGTTACTTTTTGTGGTTGTAGGAGACTGAGAAAGATGGTGATATCTAAACTTAGGAAGTTTTTTCCTTTTACTGAAACACTCAGGAATGCAAAATTATTTGTAAGGAATAAAAATGTAAATTATATTTATGGATAAAAAAATGGTATTCTTAACAGAATTGGTTCATGTCTTGTTGCATCATTGTACAACACAAAAGTTTTTCTGTTCACTTCTTCCCCACTATTTACTTCTCTGCTCTGATGTCCTAGTTTTTTGGCAGTTGGAAACTGAGACAAATTCTGCAGTTTGTGCACTTGAAAACAAAACCGAAGTGAATTTAAAATAATAGTGTAGCTTTGGAACTTGGGCATCTGGTAACACGAATGGTAAAGAAAAAGTGCTAGCTTGGACATCAGGTTAGTGATGATAACAGCAGGAAGACAAAAGCTATTTACTTAAGAAACTAAAGGAATGAAATATGAGTGAGAGGTTGGAGAAGTTGCCTTGAAAAAAGGTTTTTGATGAACTGCAATACATCTTCACAAGTATTGTTTCTGTATGTGTTGCATTGAATAGCTCAGCTGGAAGGGACCTACAACACCATATAGTCCAACTTTTTTTTTTTTTAACAACTCTCTGAATAAGAGATTATGGAAAGTCTGAGAGAACTTTCATTTTCTGTGAAGGTAATTAATAAGAGATAATGCATACACCGTCCTGCAGCAAGCAGTTGTAAGAAAATAAGCTAAACATTGTTAATATTGAGTCATCTACAGTATATAGTTGTACCTCACAAACCAAAACCAAGTATAATTGCATCCTTCATACACTGACTTCCCCTCGCCCTGCTGGTAAGCATCCTGTGATGGTAACTGTCCCAAGGGGCAGTGGTTGCCTGCTTGTATTTGATGAAGGGGCAGTGAGTGGGGCCACATGATCCTTTATGATCTCACTTTTGAATGTTCAGTGGTGAATGAGATTCAGTCATGCATTAGCATTCCTTGAAGTGAATTAGCAGCAATAATAGGATTTAAGAAGCAGAATTACCTCTGGAGCCAGTGGAGTAACCAGTTTTTCTACTCAAATTCTGTTGATTTGTTTTAGAACTGTAGCTTAGAGTTCTGCATTCTTTCTCTGAGAGGTGTTAGACCACAGTGCAAGGGAGGAACATCTATCCAACCATAGACTACTTCTCTTTTTTTTAAAATTGCTTGCTTGCTTGTTTAAAAACAATTATATCTGCTGAATTCTCACGTCTAGGAAGAAATATGAAGCTTTAATGTGAGCGCTTCACAAGTATACAGATGTTTTTGAGGCTCAAGTTTCTCTGTATTTTCCTATGTAAAACATAGTATTCCTTGTATGAGGTACTGCAGAAAGGCATAGAGGTATTGCAATTCAGTTTTCATTTGCTGGACTGATGAGGGAAGAAGAGTGAGAGTAGTACACTTCGGTCCTCCTTGACTACAGTAAAGACAGAATGGAACATGTTTGTCCATGTTTGGGCTAGAGCTTTCCTCAAGACATCATGTTTGTACAGTCAGATTAGTATTAGAAATGTTTGTTGTACAAAGTCTCCCATGAATGTTCATCTTGCAGTGACAGATACATCATAGAATCATAGAATGGTTTGGGTGGGAAGGGATCTTGAAGATCATCTGATTCCAACACCCCTGCCATGGGCAGGGACACCTTCCGCTAGACCAGGTTGCTCAAAGGCCCATCCAGCCTGGCCTTGAACACCTCCAGGTTGGAGTGTTCTTCTTCACAGCTTCTCTGGGAACCTGTGCCAGGGTCTCACCACCCTCAGAGTAAAGAATTTCTTCCTTATATCTAATCTAAATCTCCCCTCTTTCAGTTTAAAACCATTATCCCTTGTCCTATCACTACATGCCTTTGTAAAAGGTCCCTTTCCAGCTTTTCTTGTAGGCCCACTTTAGGTACCGGAAGGGACTATGAAGTGACTGATCTCGATCTGGAAATTGAGCTGTTGACCACTACCTTCTGGACGTGACTGTCCAATCAGTTTCTCATCCACTGAACATTCCACCCATCATATCCGTATGTTTTGGGTAGACCATGTCAAAGGCCTTAGAGAGGTCCAGGTAGATTACATCCATAGCTCTTCCTTGTCCACTGATGTAGTCACTCCATCATAGAAGGCCACTAGGTTGGTCAGGCAGGACTTACTTTTGGTGAAGCCGTGCTGGCTGTCCTGAATCACATCCCTGTGCCTTAGCATAGCTTCTAGGAGGATCTGTTCCGTCAACTTCACAGGCACATGGGTGAGGCTGACAGGTCAGTAGTTGCCAGGTCCTCCTTTCTACCCTTGTTAAAAATGAGTGCGGTGTTTCCCTTTTTCGAGTCACCAGGGACTCCACCTTACTGCCATGGCTCTTCAAATATCATGGAAAGTGGCTTGGCAGCTACATCAGCCAATTCCCTTGGGACTCTGGGATGCATCTTGTCAGGTCTTATAGACTCTGTATGTTCAGGTTTCTCAGGTGGTCATGAACGTGATCTTCTCGTTCAGTGGGAGGGATTTTGCTTCTCGGATCCCCATCTTGCAGTCCATCAACTCAAGAGGTTCAGGGAGAGACGTTGCCGGTGACGACCGAAGCAAAAATGTTGTTTAGTCCCTCAGCCTTCTCCTTGTCTGTTGTTACCAGTTTGCTGGTCGTCTTCATCAAGGGGGTTACTCTTCCTTTGACCTTCCTTTTCTGGCTGACATAGCTGTAGAAACCCTTCTCATTATTCTTTGTGTCCCTTGCCAAGTTCAGCTCCAGCTGTGCCTTGGCCTTCCTGACCACATCCCTACACAACCGGGCAGTGTCCCTATACTCTTCCCAGAATACCTGTCCCTGCTTCCACTGCCTGTGCATTTCCTTCTTGCTTGTTAGTTTGACCAGCAGGTCTTGACTCGGCTGTTCTGGTCTCTTGCCTTCCTTCACTGATTTCTTATTCCTAGGGATCGAGAGCTCTTGTGCTTTATGGAAAGCGTTGTTAAAGATCTGCCAGCTCTGTTCTGGTCACTTGTCCCTGAGCGTGGTTTCCCAGGGGGTCCTGTTGACCAACTCCTTGAAGAGCTGGAATTTTGCTTTCCTAAAATTCAGGGTCCTGACTTTATTCTTCCCCTGACCTGTATTCTTCAGGACTGTGAATTCCACCAGTGTGTGATCACTTGTCCTGGTTTGAGCAACAGAATTAATTTCTCTTTCAATAATGTTATTTTTCAGTAAGGTCTCTTGTAACACTTGGGAAAACTGCACTTTTTGAAGACTCTAGTGTCTGAATTTGTCAATAGGCTCCCCTTGATCAAGGTGGGCTGTAGTAGACACTGCCCACAAGGTTCCCTTTGTTGCCTCGGTCTCACCCTGCTCGTGGCTTTTCTTCAGAGACAGCTCTTGTCCCTGTCTCCATTTCTTGATGTAGAGGGCAGCACCTTCTTTGACTGTCCCTTCTGAACAGCCTGTAGCTATCGGCAGCCACACTCCAGTCATGGGATTTGTCCCACCAGGTTTCAGTAATGGCACTTGTTTGGCTGTTGTCTTGCAGCTTGATGTCTTAAGTGTATTTAGAGGTTCTTAGACTCTAAGAGTCAGTCTAATCAGAGTCAAGTCTAATAAGAGTGAAGTCTAATCAGAGGTTCTTAGACTCTAAAATTAATTTTTTTTGTGCTAGCCTAGTGCTGTTTTCCCCCCCTTTTATAGAAAGGGGCTGTTAAGAAGAATTCCTAGGTAACTTTCAGCGTGTGGGTGACATGGCAAGGTGAGCCCATTGCATGAGACTTGCTTTTCACAGAGAGAACACTATTAAATTTTAGGTAGATTTAAATATCCGTTCTGTGAGAACTAGTAGTACTATACCTTTAGATAGAAGAACATGCTGGAAAAATGCAGAGGCATTAAATATAAACCCTTACATTTAGTGTTATACCCTAAGCATGAGTAGGAACAGCTACTCTACCGTTTTGTGTTCAGCAAGTTTCTTGTTTACCTAACTTGGTGACTATTGCATATACTAATGGAAATACACATTTTCTTTCTTTTTAAGTCAGGGGACTTCGTCTACTCATAAATAACTGCCTGTGTTCAGCTGGTTTAGGTTTTTCTGTCAGGAAAAGGGTACTGAGGCAGTTAGTATATGCACTGTTTATTTCAGAATTAAAATGATTACGAGGTTGTTTTGATGTCCCCTAGACTCCTGACAAACTTCATTTTTTGAACCACTTAACTGATCCTGCTTGTTATGAATATATAACCAGAAGTTCTCAAAGCTTTCTTTATAGCAGGATATTTAAGGAGTGAGAGACATCAGGTTGGGCGTAATTAATTGGCAAGCAATATTTGCTCAAGAGCTGATGGTGCAATAACTTCTTTGTGAGTCCATGTGCATCTTGCTGTGTAGTTTGAAGGGAGCTTATTTAACTTATTCTTTGCTGCTACTGATTAGGCTTGGAATCCCGCTGCAGAAGACCAGTGTTTTGACAGATGTCACAGGTTGGGTCAGAAGCATAATGTTGTTATTACAAAGGTGAGTTGAGAAATGATCTATTTGAAGAGCTTCCTGGTTGTGAATAAATAAATTATTTTCCAAATAGCTTTACTGTATTTTTAAAAGAATTGCAATGATATATGCCTCACCAGCAAACTTAAATTGTAGTGTGATTTTTGAAGCGTGGGTTTTCAGTTGTAAGATTTTTGTTAAATGTAACCTATTTCTCATGAAATAATAATTTTAGAAATTAGATGTCCCTGCTGAGCTTTTTGGAGTGACTAAGATGGGGTAGTATTGCTGTTGCCGAGCCTGGCTATTACAGTTTATTCTCTTGATAGTATGTAAAACACTTTTGCTTTTGTCATAGCAGTTTGTTTAGCAGCAGAAGAGCAACTGGTCCATCTCATAAATATCCAGTCATAAAAACATTACCAGGGAAACTGAAGACAGGCTCTCTTCTAAGTAGCAAAGAAGCAATATTCTTCCAATAAGTGTTTAAAAAAAGAAAAAAGGCAAAATAATTTAAAATGCCAAGCCTTTTCCTCTAGCTGCTTTATAACCCTTCCCTCTTGTGTTTTCTTTAAAAGTAATAACAAAATAATGTAACTGTGCTGTAGGGTACTCAGCCTTTTAAACCCACCCCCCCCAGTACCTAAATTTCTCATCCTAAACTTTAATTAAAAGAAGAAATCCCTTCATTTCATTTGGGCTTTTTTTCCCCCTTGACAGTTCATCGTGAAGGATTCAGTGGAAGAAAATATGCTGAAAATTCAGAACAAGAAGAGGAAACTTGCAGCAGGAGCCTTTGCTACCAAAAAGCCTTCAGCAAGTGAAGCAAAACAAACCAAAATTAATGAAATTAAGGCTCTAATTGATTTATAGCTTGAAACTGTGGTATTTTGTGTAAATAACATTTAGTATTTTAGTTAATACTGCTCTTCAAGTTACATGTGTTAGGCTAACTTTTAGTTTCGCTGTCTTTATGGTTAGAACATAAATGCCTCAAATTAATTGGACTAATTTGCTCCTAAATGTTAATTTAGAAATGCACAAACTTGACTTGCACTCCTGAAATCTTCCCAGCATTCATTTCTTCAAAATGTTGCTTATTATGTACAATGCTTAAGACTATATTAAAAATCCCTCAAAATAGAAGTGCATATTCATGCATTCTAACTCGCAAGAACTTACTCCCTTTTTAGAGGTGAAAAGGTAACAAAAGGTACATAATGTGTTGTCCTTCAGACAAAACCCTTAAGAAATTAATTTAGCTTTATGTTTTGATCTCTATGTTACTGATAACCAAACATCATCTGGATTGTTTGGGGGTTTTTTCAGAACAGGTGGTCAGTGATCACTTCATAAGGAACTGTTACTTTTGCAGACAATGTTCAAAGATGGTATTTAATTCAAAATCTTAAAATATTTTTTTACTGTTTCTGAATAATACACAGTGAGTTCCTCTGTTGATTATTTCCTGTGAGCTAGTAAAAATGAAGTACTTAAATTTGTAAAACACTTTTTTTTAATATTTTGCTTCTTTTAAACAGAATTCTACTGAGTTTTTGTAAAAGTAAAGGTTTTGTGATTTGGATAAAATGCTAGAATCATAGGCTTGTATTGATAACATGCTTTCCAATACTTTCTGTACACACTTTGAACAGTATGATTGTGCTATGTGCAAAGAAGAATGACCCACTCACTTGTCACTGCATCAGTTACCCCTTGCAAAATAAATGAAACAAAACAAATTATTTTAATAGCTACCAGCTTTCTAACAGTCTTCTTGCACTGCTAAGTGCTTCTCCAGTCCCATATGTGTCTTAATGGAATGCTGATCTGGATGCAATTCTATGATTCTATGATTTATAGAGTAAGAATTTGGTAAACTACTTGTATTCATGTACAGCAAAGTAATAAACAGCACTGAGGAATCTCAGTTCAATACTAGTTGAATATTCTTGTCTGTTCCTTCTATCTCTTTCCATTTGGTCCTGGTGTCTTCTCTTCCTGTATTTTCTTAAGGCTATGCTGCCTTCCCTGCTGCACTCAAAACAGGAGGCAGCTATTGCTATGTTTAGGTCCTGTTTAGATTCTATGTTTAGATTCAGGAAGTGCATTTGGCACCAGAGAAATGGAATCTGATTTGCTTCTAACGCCTCTCACCTTTTCTTATGTCTTAGAATACCAGCCAGCTGATTATAAGATGAATTGCAAACAAAGGAAATTGAAAACGACTAAGAAATAAAGGGAGGATGTCTCATATCTGGAGAAACAGCCAAGGGAAGGAGTGAGAAGGGAATTCAAAATAGGTAATCTAACAAGCTGATGCAGTTCTTGGGGAGCCAGCATCTTAGCTATGGAGAAAAGTGTGTTGTAAGTCTTTTAGAGAAGGAATTAGAGAGACGTGAATGATGGAAGACGGTGTGAACCCCAGTAACTGGTTGCCACTGGGAAGTTGACAAAAGAATAAGAAAACAGAGCTACACCTGATTGAAGTGTTGGGCTTTTGTTTTGGGGTGGGTTTGGGGTTTTTTGGGTTGGGTTCCCCCCCCCCGACTTTATGTAAATTAAACTTCCTTTGGGTTTTTGTGGTTCAGGTTCTGAAATAAGCTGGAGAAATAATTCCTGATTATGCATGAGAGATTTGGCTGAGTGTCATTCTTTCTATTTTTCAAGTTAAAATTCCATGAAGAATAGACCCGTTTCAAGGGCTAGCCAAGCTACATCGTTACTTGTATTAAAATATGCTGACATTGTGCAGAGTGGCTGAGTTATGATTATGAAAACAATTACTAGTGTCATTTTTCCTCCCCTAGATGATGGTTTCCATGCTCCAAAGCCAAAAAAAACACTTAATGGAGTTAGTACTAAGCTGTATGGCTAGTTAAGCTCTCTCCCAAAAAAGCCATTAGATTATCCAAGAGAACAGTTAAAGGTCAAAGCTGAGGGGAGAAAAGTACTGTCTCATTTGATGGAACCGTTCAGTTTACGGGTTGTTAAAAACCATGGTGGTGTGGCTGTTTTCCATGATCTGTAAGTAGTCTTTGGCTATTGGTATGTTCTAGAAATGAGCTTTGGAATTACAAACTTAACATTTTTAATTCCAAAGACTGAGTTAATAGTCTATCATTCTGGGTTTTATTTACCCCCTGCATAAAATACAGATGTAAATGAAAACAGTATGCTTCTAAACTAAGAGCAAGAAATGCTTCTAATTGCTCAAATGCTTCTAAACTAAGAGTTGCTCTGAGTTGTCATCATCTAAGGAACACCTTAGATTACATGCTTTTTAAAGGCTAATGCAGTTCCAATACTTGAGTTGCAATCTAAGCAGGGCTTTTGAATAATGTCTTGAGTATAGTGCTTTAACTCAGTTACTGCTTTGAGTAACTACAGTTAGAGCAGAAAATTATGTATCAGCTGATACTACTCCAAGGGATAAATAGGGATCTCAACTTTTCTGCAAGTGCTGCCTGCAGTAGTTACAAAGGAAATAGTGGCAATAATGACATAAAGGTCATTTTATTGAAAATAAGCTGCATAGAGTTTGGTATAGATGTCATACCTTTTGCTTTCCTGAGTCTGTGGGTAAACACTTGATCATAGTATGAGTCACAGAGGCTAGGACAGAATGGTTTTTTAGGTTTTCTTTCTTTACTAACTATATTTGTTAACCCAAAACATGCAGGTGTTTCATCTTATTCAGCATCTCTCCTTATCTTCTTGTATTAACGTAATGAAGTTTACGTGCTAAACCAAATTTTCAGCCAGGTATAGTCTCATGCTTTTACACTTCCAGTTCTCTCCAATTAAGCTTAAGAAGAAGTAATGTGCCTATTCTCTACTACGAATACAGACAAGGGGAGCAAAGTAAGACTGTTTTGCTGTCTTCAAAGAGTATTTTACCATTTTCCATAGAGTATTTTGTGAGCATGCAGAACTCCAGTATTTGTACTTGTTGGATAAAGTCTACTTTTGTCACTACAGATTGTAACCAGTAATCCCTCCTGCTTTCACGCAACTTCAAACTTACTGTTAAAAAACCACAACACAGCAAAAGAAAAACCCACACAGAAAAAGGTTAGTTACAACTGGGAGTTCAGATGCTATGTACTTTTAAATGGCTACAAGCTACTTTGGTTTGGACCTCATCTTTAGCATTTTTGCTAAATGGTGATCAAGGAATTTTAGAGCAATTAAGTAGTAAAAATAAGTTAAAACAAACTAACTCTCATACCCAGATTATGTCTTCTGCTTTACCAGCAAATGGTGAGAGCTTGTTGACTGCTTATTTTATCTCTAGGCTGAAAGTTTAGCACCCTCCCTAGCTTCCTGCCAAAACCCTCCTTTATCAGGAAATAATGAAATAATATTTTCTTACTGTTTCTGGACTAGTACAGAGTATAGCTGTCAAAGACAGAACACTAAGTAATTTGGTTCTGTTTAGACTTTTGGCTACAAGATGGAGCTGAAACTTAGTACAGATAACAGCTAATCTCCATCTGCCTTCAGCATGCTTTTGTTATTGTGGTATTTGTACTGCTTTTCCATGTGCCTGAGAATACAATGTGTAGCCTGAGTGTGGCAAAAAAAGCACTTTTGTTTGCTTTCTGCACACACGGAAAGAGTAGTTTTCCTTATCAGAGTAGGTTCAGTTACTTGAGCAGCTGCTTAGTCCTTCTTTTCCAAAGTAGCATCATCTTTGTGTTTAGCAACAAGTTCACAGCGTACAGGGCTTGTTAGGGATTATGTTTCTTTAGTCACTGAAAGAAAGATTCCCTCTCCCTAAGCTTCATGATGCTTATGTGAGTGGCCTCAGCAGGTGCTTCCTCCACTGCCCTGTGACTTAGGGCAAGCTAATAAAGGGATTGGCCCTAAACAGCACCCTTGCAAATGACTCTATTCTGTAAATAATTAGAGCTAAAAGCTGGACATTTGCTAATGCTAGCTAGAGTAGCCTTAGCAAAGCTCAAGGTTATACCTTGGACTGCTTCAGAGCTCCCTTTTTTTTCTTTTTAATTGCTCAAGAGTTTAGGGAAGCCAGAAATGCATGACAACTTTTTATTTTTGTATCAAGTGCAACATTGCAAGTAACAGATAAAACTCAGTTTACTAGTCCCATAGTGTACAGAACTGAAAAATGCATTCTGCCATGCTGTAGGCACTGTGCGTAAGAACCTGGTCAAAACTTCAGTGCAATTGTGACTGGAAGAGCAAAGCAGTGCTATTACTGTTACATCTGTATGTATCCCAGTGTCATTAATACATTTTTGGTAAAGCAGAATGGCTACCACTCTAGTGTATGAGCAACCCCATGAATAAGATTTTACATCTAAAACAGCAAGCAAAGGAACCAATGCTAACCACCTTAATGAGGTGAGGTAACAAACCCAGTTTCAAGGAATATGTTGAGCCAATTGATCACAACAGAAGAAAATTTAAGCTGAAAATACCTGGTTTTATCTAGTAGGGAGAATTGGAAATTGGGCAGTAATAGGTGGCCCAAGGAATTCTGCTTCCTAGCTTTTGCTCATTCTTCATCTGTAGCACTGCAGAGGCCTTCAGCCAAGAAGTTTTTCATCAAGCTACTAGCAAGTGTAACTGACCACCATCTACACCTTTCTAGCTGTTAGTTCTGGAACAAGTCCTTGCATCACCACTGTCTGAGACAGGCATTTCTACTGAAGGTAGGTATCGAGTTTCTTCTTGATGTTGTCAAAGGAATCCACTCCCAAATAGTCAGCTTGGCCCTGTTCCCACCGTTCCTTGCGTTCTTCTGAAGATACGGTTGGTAATGCTGGTGATGATGCTGATATTGATATGTGGGACATTGCCTCTGAAACCTCTGCCTAAAAGGAAAGGCAGAGTAAAAATACAGAAATACTTTGCATAGCTACAGTGAGCAACAAGGCATAGAATGGGATAACGAAGTAGATGTTCTCATGCGCAGCAGCAAGCATTGCCAATGGGCAGGGATTGTGCAGCTTTCCTAGCAAAATAACAAAGCAGAGTTACAGAAGTTAGCAGGGACAGGGAGGAGGGGAAAAAAAAAGAAAAGAAAAAAGTTTAAGTTCTTCATACCTCTCTACAGAAGCCACAAGAGAAAGCCAGAGTATAGACCAAGCCCGATAGCTGCAAATAGTTTGTTAGAAAGATGTAAGATTAACAAGAGAAAGCACATCTTAAGAGATAAGTAACTTCGGTCTTAGAAAGGTTGAGAACTTAAACTGGCCCATGTACTAAGCTAAGATTATAAAGTCTGCACTCAGATGCAAGCTACTAAACTCTGTGAGTGAGAACTAGAGTTAGAAGTGTTAACTTTGGCTTTGGCAAGTATTGGGATTCATCACTACCAGTCTACAGGAGTATTCATTCTGTAGTTACCCTAGGCTTACCTAGATCTGTTTCACCATGCAAGATCTGTATGTACTATTGCATGCTGAACTGGGGTTCTTCTGCTCAAGAACCTTATTAGCTGCAGCACAGTAGGAGTTACAACCCTTCTCTGTACATGTTAAAGTAGTTACTACAGTTTAACTTCTGGTGCACCATTAGCTGCTTAGATAGTTGGGTTTAGGCAAGCAGACAGCTACATTCAAGACCACTAGAGCATGCTTCTCTACTGTAGTATTATTTTTTCCAAGCTTAAAAATAACAAAAAACCCTGCGTCTCACAAACTAAACCACACCCATGCTTTGAGCTGGACAGAAGGAAGGGAAATCAGTGGAATGGTAAAGAACCTGTCATCCATACTTAGTTTCTACAAGAATATTAAGCCACATACCATGTTTACACCTGTAATACTTTCTTTAACAATTCCATGCTGTTCTAGTAATGGTAAAACATTAGCTGTATAGGTGTCCCACCACATGTCGAGGAATTCTGGGTGAACTATTTTAGGGTCATCCATGTTGCCTTTTATGCTTTTTGTTCTGGAGTCATACGTGTAATTCCATGGTTTTGTGCTTCCCAGGAAATGCACCACTTTAGTATTTGCACCAAACCTGTTGGACAGAAAAAGTTAGAACCCACAATCTGTGGAGGTGTCTAGAAAACAAGAATTTTGACTGGCAGTCATAAATTTTTTTTTTAACCTGCAGTTTCTCTAGGTGTCCAGAAAACAGAAATATGAATATATTTAGGAAGCTAAACACTAAATGATCAAACTGCCAATGCCTACTGGGACTGAAAGCATCGCTATAAAACAGAAAAAGTGCAAACGGAATTCTACATTACACTAGTCAGAATACAGCCAAAACCTAATGGTCTGGGCTATGTAAGTACTTACAGCCAACTCAAGTCTTTAGGTAGAGTGGTGTCCATAGCTCAGGAGAGAGCAGTCTCAAGCGGCCGTTGCAATCGGAACTGGTTTTAAAAGTGAAAAAGATTCTACTCCAAAGTCAGTGATCCAGATAGTTAGGCATTACAAGCATTACGTAGAGAAGGGTCAGTGTTAGAGTTACCCTTTCAGTTTATAGCCCTATAGAAAAGGATTGTTGGAAGGCACTGCTGTGGGAAGGCTG
>KZ506724.1:128891-142513 GCA_002844005.1 Limosa lapponica baueri | reverse complement strand
GAGAAGCACAAAAATGGATAGTGGAATAAGGCAGCTAATCTCCTACTGACACGCATGCAGCACAACCACCAGCGATGCAGCCTGAGAGCTGAGAATCCGGGCGGGTGGCAGGCTGGGTTCCCCGCCAGCCTTTCTCACACCCGTTTTTGTTCCTGTGTTTGAGCAGTCTCGGTGGTGGGACAGTTCAGGTGGGCGCTGCTCAGGAGTGACTTCAGACTGAAGTGGTGCCAACTGCAAAATGGCGCAAGGCAGAGAAAAGGCTTGTGTCCCCATCGCTGCCGAGGATGCGTCAGAGAACGCGTGGCATGCACCTCGCCAGCTGAAAAGCCTGGAGCAGACTGCAGCACTTCTTAATGTGAGGCAGGTTTTGTTCTGAGCTGCTGTTCTTGCCCAGACTAGATCATCTCAGGTCACTCAAAAAAAAATAAAAATGTGAAAGCAGTGGATGGATGGCCTTAACCCGTCTCCCTTTTTGTTATCTCCAGGGCTTGCTAGATATTCCTATCTCTTCTAAACCACACTTTTTCGTGGGAGAAGCCAAGCATTAGATGAGGCTTTGATGCAAAGGAGCAATCCCAAAAATGATGAATCAGATCCCTGGGCAGTATGAGAGAGGAATAAACTACAGTGGCATCTGGGATGAGGGATACTGCAGAAGCTCAGGAAGGGATCAACTGAGTTTGGAAGAGAACAGTAGAAAGTAGGATGTGGGAGAAAGATAAAGTCTTTGCAAGAAAGAAGGGAACTATATTGCCAGAAGATACTAGGGGAACGCCTTTCCATTTTTCCTGTACAAGAGAGGAGAAATGGACACCTGAGATTCACAGCAGGTAAGAAGGGAAGAAGGTTTTCTGAGGAAAAGGCTAAGGACAGGGCAGGGATGATAGGACCACTTCTGAAATCTTGCTCACTGGCTTTTGTCTGTTGGTGGAGTGCTAAAAAAGAAATGGAGCCAGAACAGGGACCATTAGGAACAGGACCTCCAGGAGACAGAAAATTTTGAATGTTTTTGCCAGCTGAAGCCTTCCTGTTAGTAGCACGCTGTACAAAGTATGTGCTGGATTAAGGTTGCACACATTTTCTTATACAGTGGCACTCTACTACACCATGAGTTCTCTGTTACCCTCATCCTGTCTCAGGTAATGCTTTTAAGGCTAATCTGGTGTTGGCACTTGGACAGAGGTTCTCGTTCTCGTTGCTTGGAAGAGTAAATCACAAGATACGTAAGATACTACCCTGCTCTCAGTGGTAACAACAGGCTCTGTGGGCATTTTGCCACATGCTGCTCTAAATTCTATCCAAAACCAAACGTAGACAGTCAGTCTCTGCACAGAGCAACCTGTCCTCCTAGGTGTATGAACAGCTGCTGGCAATCACAGGTTTTCTCTTCCCAAGCTCCACGCTAACCAGCACAAGCCAGCTGGGGCTGGAAGCAGCGTAACCACATTAGCGTGATGCTGGGTCTGAGCTAACAAACAAGGTCAGCATTTATCCCAAGAGGTCTGCCTTGAGTATACCTTATGCCCACGCACTCAGTTCAATTAAAAGACAGGCAGATGTCTTTTCAGGTTGGAGGCCTACATCCCTACGAGGACAGGGAATAAATGCAGGACTGGGAATGGGTGGAGAACAAGAAGGCCTGCAATGAAGAGATTAGAGTGGCTGCCCGGCGAAGGCATGCCTTCATCTCTGCAGGATTTTTTTTACCTGACTGCTTAATGGTTCTTACTTCACAGGGTTTTCATTACACATTCTTGTCTGTATCTTTGCAGTACTAACCGTGGAATGCTGCATGCTTTAACCCATAGTTTTGCTATTTTGATGTTGAGCTACATGTCTGGTCTAATTAGGTATTCATACAGTGATAAACACTCATTTCTTATACACATTATGCAGAACCTTGCATGTTTTCCTGTATTTTCTTTTATTTCTTTTGTAGTGTTTAAAGCAGGACATGATTCATTTGAAAGAGGAAAAAGAAAGATGTTTATAAAAGGGCCCTGCATAAGCAGAAAAAATGCAAAGTGCAGTCCTTATAAAATTGGAGGCCACCCTGATTTTGGGACAACAGCTACAGAGCTCAGGACCCCTAGACCTTTTGCTAAGGTCTGGTGAAAAATGTCATGGAGGTTCAGTAGCTTTTGCCAGGCTTACGGGGTAATTTTATGCAGGTCACTTCAGCATGAATCTGTGCACTTGCTCCACTGCAGCTCCATCTCTGCTAAACCAACCAGGTGCTGTTGTTATTGTCTGTGGCAATGGTGGCAGCTGGTCTCCAACAGCCCCCAAGGAATGCAGGACCTCTTTCAGCAATGTGGGGAACATCATATATTTGGGGTCTTACCAAAATTTGAACAAAATTTATTGACTCATTTATTTTATTCACCTGGAGTGTAGTCTGCTGTTTGTATATCCCTGGACGTATCTGAACAGTTAAGTTATACCACTCATGGTGTCCTCTTTCTGCTTGCTGCTCAGAGTTAACACTGCAGAGATGTTAGCACTACAGCAGTTGGTTTCTCTGTTGTCTGGTGGAAATCTAAAGGCTAGCTGGTATGACTTTACAAATCCTGTTGCATATCCCCAATTTTGGCCACTTTCATATGTATGTTTTCACTCCTCCCATGTGGGTCATGTCCGTATTTTAATGGCACAGCCTTTATTCGGACTTAATTCAATCTCATGTTTTCTGGTATCCATTGACAGTGTCTTCAATGAAGTAATAAACTTGCAATAATATAAACGTGGTATGAACAAGAAGAAAGTTAATCCTATAGTTTTTAAAGGGAAAAAAGTACGCCGAACTTGACAAAAGCTTGAATCTCAGTGCAGAAACTTACTGTTGTCAGGCTTTGTTTGATCAATTTGGTTCTTTTTGAGGGAAATCCACAGACGCGCACACACACAAAATGGCTGTGTTAACGGGTTTGGTAATAAAAAATGGATTCATTTGAAAAAAATGTAATGTTACTGACTGTTACTATATAATATGTAATACAGCCTAAAGCTATATGCTATGCAAAATGAAAAAGCATGCCAGAAATAGTTTGAAAAAGTATATGCTGTACATTGCATTGTTTGTTGTTGAGATTTTCTGAGCTAGACAAAGGATACTATGTCAAATGCAATGTTCTGTACAAAGATAATTTTACAACCGTTAACATAAAAATGATAGATTTTACAAATATATCTGCTGGTCAAATCCTGCACTTGTTTACGCTGTATATTCAAGTAAGCAATTTCACACAAAACACATTAATGCAAAATTTGGTGCTGTAGGTATTGTACAACTGGAAAGAAAGGGAGATGAAGATGAGAAGAGGGGCACAGAGCTCCTTCAATTTAGATTGTGTGGTATGTGCATTTCTTTCATGAGAAAGCAGCCCTGATCTCCAGATCTGTTTCATCTTGCAAGCCCTCTCTGCCCAGTAGGCCCTTCTCACCCTGTTAAACCAAGCAGCCCAGCGATTAAATGGCACCTGGAAGGTTGCTAGTATTGCCCGGTGCATTTTCTTATTACAAGCTTTGCAATATGTGCTGTTCTTCTTAAAGCTCCAGCTTCTGGAGTCATGTCCTCTCTTCAGCTTTGATGTAAAAGGCTTTCAAGATAAAGCTTTAATATGTAGTTTCAGGGATCCTAATGAGCTCAAAAAGTCAAGGGACTTCCTTATCACCTCCCCAGTGCGAAAAGTTTGATGGTAAATCCCAGAAGCTGTGGGAGGATTGCCTGTGCTATCATCCTCTCACATCGCTGGGCAGAACATCAGTAGGTTGTATCCACCAGCTTCTTAGATGCCATCATGGCATAATGGGTGTGACTGGGGGTGCTCTGCTTCGTATCCCCTCCATCCAGCTCTCTCTTAATGTCTGATTCTGTGATCATTACACACATTATTTCATTGTTGTCCACCATACTAATTTATTTTTCTCCTTTTCTCTCTTTTTCATGTAGCCCTTCCTCATTCTGGGGGACTTTGAGGTTTTGTAAGGGCCAGCCTGGTCCTAAAAGCAGAATTGCGTAAAGGGTTAGCTGGCTTTCAAGGACAGGAGCCACATCAGTGCTAGCAATCAGTGAAGCTGTGCAACAGTAGTGCCTGCTTTGTGCTCCTACTGTCTTGTGCTTCGTAGCAGAGCCAGGTGGTTCAATGGAGAAGACAAGGAAACTTTTCTTCTTCACAGGAAGTTCTTACGGTGCTGACCTGTTTCTGAACCCTTTCCCTTGGGCTTCCCCCCATGACTGATTTGGGGTCCTATTTATCTCTTGCCATTGAAATTGGAATTTTCCTTCCAGGTTATGTAAAAGTGCCCCATGACACTTTGAATTGTGGAGTGCACAGGTGCCAGGGGAGTAAAAGGCCTGTGTAGGTCAGCAGAGCCTGGATGTTTCAAACAGAAAGAACTTTGTAATGTTCAGTGGAAGAAGCAAAAATGTGGTTTTGAGGCACCCAGAGAAGTCAGGCTCCACTTGCTTTTTAACATGGTTCTGCTTCAGAACGTATTCATTTTTACATGAATTTCCAGGAAGTTAGATAGGCTTTAGCTCTGGAGCTTCCAAGAGGCTGCATAGTCTGTATGAACTCTTTAATCGATCAGAGAGATGATGCATCAGGTGTTTGGAAGCACAGAGTGATGCTACACAACAGTTGCGGAGAGGCAGTGAAAAATGCCATGTTCTGTGGAAGCTGTAAGAAGGAATTAGGTAGACTGAAAGCTTTTGCTCAGTGGGGAGTTGGCTGGGGCACATGAACCCTTTGTGAAAAATGCTGTAGTATCTTCCATCAGCAGAAGCAGCTAGAGCCCTAGTAATGTATCTCCTTCAGACAATAAGGAGAATAGCACTCCTTCCCAGTACCCTGAAGGGAGAACATTTCCCACCAAATACTTTTTACAGTCCCTGACCATTTAGTATTGGTCTCCAATCTGATTTTTACAAAGCCCAAAACTTCTCTGGTGGTCCTTGGGGGTGTGTAGGCTTACACTGATCTGTACCAGATCTGCTTGTGGCATGACTCATGCGTCTTCCGGTGTTTATTTGTGGCTGATCTCCCTTGATTTTTCATCTTTATTGATATGGATGGTCAAGTAGTGGAAATCATGTCGTTGGAGTCCTTACATACTAGAGGAAAGAAGCAAAGATCAGCACATCTCTTTTAACAGCAGAAGAGGCAGAACATGAAGGCATTCAGGGGAACTGAATGCAGAACCAGTGTTTCACTGAGAGACGCAACATGAATCTAGGAATAAAAAATAATCACCTGCTTTAGTTTTAACTGCCACAGTTGAATTTTTAGATTAGAAAATATGAGTTCTATCATAATCCATGGGTAGGTTGATGATTTCAATTGTATGAGGTTCTTCTCTGACTTGAAACAGGGCAGGGAAGAATTGGTGCCACAGAAACAGGTTAGAAAGTCAAGGGCAGGAGCAGTTCCCTGGGGGAGTACACAGGTGCAGGAGAAGATGACAGATTTGCCTCATGCAGCATTGTTGTGGGAAGCTTCTTCGTAGAGCAGATGTTTGAAAAAAAGAATCAGGGGAATGGTCTTCTCCTGGTAAAAGTGTTTTTGTCAATACGCAATCATTTAATTTATATTTCTTTTTTAAAGTTTTAAATAGGAAAATGAAAAATAACTATATTTTGATTTTCAAATTTCACTGTGATAACGTCAGATTGTTTCATTTATGCAAATGAAAATGTTTAATTCTGATTTCCTCCTTTAGATCTGGACTTTTCTATTGCAACAATGGCTACTGTATTTACATACTTCTATCTATATATTCCATATTTATATTGCTTCAGTGCTGCAGAAATACAGAATTTCTGGTTCTGCGGAAACATTTCTATCTTATTTTTTTTTGTTCTGATTTGAAAAGTGAGTTTGTTTTTAAAATGGTGATCTTCCTTCTGAGAAAAGACGTGCAGATTTTTGTGGCACCTCTGCTTCTAAATGAGAAGAATTCATTTTGCCCTCAATTTTGTGTGCACAGCAAAAACCTTTTGAGGTCAAGGGGGTGACTATGTTTTGGATCAGTCCCTCTTCTGAGCTCAGGTTTTGGTTCTGAGGACTCGCAGTGATTGAGTAGTGGTAACCGATCCCTGAATAATATGTCTTCCTAGTGCTTTCTAGAGCAATTTGGATTACTTTCAGCTACTTTCCATGCTTTCCTTAGGAGGCCTTCCTCTCGTGCCCCGGTGGTGCCACTCTCAGTTCCACCATGCAGTCAAGTCACAATCCCTGTGGAAATGTACACCACAGAAAGAGCAGCTGTCCAGAAGGTCTCCAATTACCATTCTTACAACAGTAAGAAAGTTTGGCTTTCCTTCTTTTCCTGTTTCCTTCTTTTGAGGCAGGCCAGCGTGCTGTGCGCGTGTCTACTTTCTAAGCTTGCAGTGCTTTTCTTTGGATTCTGTGCACCACTGACTTGTATTTTGGGTTGGCATTTAAAATGTAATTCTTAACAGCGACATTGGGAGGAATTAAATAGCGATCAGAAATCAACAGTTTTAGGAAATAACTGGTTGTGAATAGCAGTTCTTGTGCCTCGCTTCAAAATCCTCCAGCAGCAGTCTGCAATTAGGGAAAAAACAAAAGAGATTCCAGAGAAGGAGGTGATTTTCCCAAGAGGGTATGTGTGCAGAACGGGGTGAGTGCTAATTGTCCTCCCTCTTCTCCTTGTGTCCAAGCCAACCTGGCAAAGAAATCAAGTGGGATTTAGTGTGGATCTAAACCAGAAAGGCAAGAGAAGCAGTGCCTTTCCCAGCTACCGCCTTATGTTTTTCCTCCCCCACTGGGGCCTTGGGAGGTTGCTGCTGCACTGGTGGAGGATGACTGAAACGTGCATTCATAGCAGCGAAAGTCAGTTTTAAAAAATTTCCCAGGTGAATGTCAGTGTGCCGCTAATCAAATTGAGGGTTGATTGCAAAACTAAAAATGAAGTAAACGCTTTGCATAATTTGGTAGACTGCTGCTGCGTGTGTGCGTGTATGTGTTTATAGACTCTTCCTGAAGCACTGTGAATTGAATTAATCATGGAAAGAGGGGCACTCTGTGTTCATATTCTTAATGCAGTTCCAGAGCTGTCTTGTATGTTCCGGACTGGAGTAAGGACTGGGTTAGGAGATAAGGGACAGAGTGGGCCTTGTTCCCCAACTGCTGTATTTGTGGGCAAGGTTTAAAGGCAGTTCAATGTATTTTATGTCACTTGAGAAATTTTAGACTGTGTTCCATGTTTACTGTGTAGAAAGGAAAAGAGCTGTTTTATCTCAGCTTCTATGACTACTTAATTTAAATGTCTGTGCCTACTTGGGTAACCACAGCTGTTGAAATAAAAGACATGAAATCCCAGATCCAGTTGCGACACCCCAAAAATGCAGGCTTAATGCTTCTGAGAAGGCCCCACAGATTACCAGTTCTCATCAAGCATCAATCAGTGCCCCTGAAGCCAGGCTTATTTTACCATAGTCTGGTCCATGAAATAAATGTGTTATTTCTCTCACTAAGACCTCACAAATTGCCCAGCCCTGTGTAAACCTACAGCAGCTTTCTGTCTCATTTATGTTGGTTTGCATTGGATGAGTTAAGATTAAGCAGAGGGATTGGCACAGTCAGAGGGTTGGCCAGCCCTTCAATGCCTTGCAGTTGGCTACAAGTAGACTGAACTAACCCCCTTTCTCCCTACGAAGACTTTACAACATAAACAGCTTCCTGGCAGTGCAGATGGACTGCTCCGTTCAAGTCAACCCTATTTTGTTCTGTGAGATGAATCAAAATGACCACAGCTTATTTGACTAGCTCTAGGTTCATTGCTTTGACGTGTTTTCTCAGTAAAGCCAAACCCGACCTGTGCCAGTTACCTGGAGCGTTGGACTGGACCCATCACTTTTAATTCTTTTCTTTCTTTGAGGAAGGAGGGAGCTTCTAAAATGTACCTTAAGGCCTCCTCATTTTCCCTCCCGTACTAATCCTGTCCTTGGGGATATCACCATCAGTCCGTAGGTGCTGGCAGGCTGCTGTGCAGAGCTCATTGGCATGCCAGGTCCTTATCCCCACATTTGTGTTGTCTCACAAAGCAGCAGGTAGGGATTCTTTGGCAATACAAAAGGAAGGTTTTCCTAGCTGTCATGGTGAAAGAAGGCGGCACTGAAAAACACTAGTTTAAGTTTTGGTCCAGTGCTCTCCCGGTGACTGTCAACTTAACCTTCAAGTGCCTTCATTTTCCTACTGGTAGGAAGGGGTAAATAGGGAAAAAAGGGGGCAAATTGAATGAACCTACTAATTAATATCTATAAACCCCCTAAATAATCAGTGCAAATCCTCGTATGAGACAATCAGTATATTGAAGAGTCAGCTAATTTGTAGTCCTTTGCATGTGCAGGTACAGGAATAGCACTCTCCTCCTGCAGGCAGGGCTGCCTACAGTTGGTTGAAGGGCTGAGGGAGGCCAGGCAGAAGCATCAAGGCGCCTTGGGAAACAGCCAGGAATTGCAAGGAGCAGGTAGAGGTCTCAATATCCCACCCAGCCTACAGGTTACCTGCTGAGCTGGTCCTGCAAGAGGAAAGAAAGCATGGGATTGTTCCTCAAAAGCTGCTGCCTTGCTTTCTGTGCTTGCCCTCTTCTATCTGCCAGGGGTGTCTGGAACAGCACAGCCAGAAGAGCAGAACAGGGTAGGGGCTTCTTCCCCAGTGCCATCAGCCTGGGGGGACTCATACTGGGAAGGCCAGAGCCTCCAGTGAGTATGGGACAGTACATGGTCACAGTGAAGTGGGCTGAGGATCAGTGAGAAGACAGAGAGGACGCTGTCAGCAGGTGTTTTGGGTGATCAGAGATGCATCGCTACCGAGGCTGTGATACATTTGCAACATGGCCATAGGCTGGCAGTATCCAGCTATGAAGGCAGAAGAGGCTGAAGAAAGCGTTGGTGCTTTTCTGCAGGGGTGGTCCGTGGCTGGCACACTGTTGCTGCTGGATGAGGGAGAAAGGGGAGGCCTCGGGGCTGCCTGACAATGTTGAAGAGGGCACGCTGAGCTGGTGCTTTCCATCTAGCTGTCATTCCCTCCTTGCTCAACCACCTCTGTTGTTCCCTGACCCAGTCCTCCGCTCCAGGCAGTACTTTGTGTTGTTTCTTTTTTGCCCCTCTCAGCCTCTCATCAAGGTGTAAATAACCCTTCCCACTCCATGTGGATCTGCAGGGCTCTGCTATTCTCCTGCAGAGCTAAAAATTGTCTGCAGCAAAGCAGCTGCTCTGGAGAATTTATTCTAACAAAAAGATTAGACTCCCTGAAATGCATCGAAGGGCTAGATCCTCACGGCTGGTATAAATCCTCATTTACAACATAGATCACAGCTATAACCAACATGTAAATCACAGTGCTCCCTTCTGACTTGAAAATCTATGAATCTATGAAAATTGGCGTAATTGCATTGATTTCAGGAGGGCTGCTGTGATTTACGCCGGCTGGGGACACGGCCCGGCGTCCACCCATCCTGTTAGAACAAATTAGAATTCTCTCTGTGGTGCGGCAGTTCAGCATCCAGGCAGGCTGGGTCAGCGGCAGCGTGCTGCGCCTGCTGTCAGCTCCTCCGGTTCTCCTGGGGCCCACAGAGGAGTGGGGCTCTCAGCTCCCCCCTGAACACTAAGCCTCTGCCTTTGCCTCCCTGTTAGGCTGTGTTTGAACAATACTATTGCCCAGCAAAGTGTAGAAGTGTGGGAGTGGCAGTGCTTTGACCAAGAGAGGCTGTGGGGGTTTTCACAAGCTAACTTGTCCTGTTGAATGTGGTTCAGGAAATGCTTTTGCAGAATGCATCCTGCACTTTTGTCCGTAGACCTCTCTGAAGCCCTCAGTGCCGGTTCCTCGGCATGGCAAAGGATGGATGCACAGTAAGCATCAAAGTCCTTGAGTCTTTAGTGTGTGCAATGAAGGGATCTTGCTTTCTGGCTACTAGGTGAGTGGAGACTGCTGCAAAATTAGAAGAGGGTGAACAAATAGCAAAGGGGAAATGTGGAGAAGACCCCCAAACAAGGCATTTTGTTCTGCATGCAACCCATAAGAAAGCTCAAGATTGTTTACTGTTAACTGGGTTTACATGGGATTGTTTTCAGGTAGAATAGCAATTCAGCTTAAAGTCTCTGGAATAAGAAGCAAAGTCATTAGTCTCACATAGCATTTACTAAAGCCTTTGTTGACAGTGAAAGCTCTACTTAAGGCTACACTTGCACTTGCCTTACAACGGCATGTTTTCTGGTGCTTACGATTTCCTGAAAAAATTACTCCTCTGGATTAAATTTTCAATGCCTGAGCTTTGCTCAGGAGCAAAATTTTGTTGTTTTGGAGAGAAACATACTGATCAAATTTCTAGGAAAAAGTAGAAGACAAACTTGTATTATCAAATTGCATTTGGATTCTTTTGCATACGATTTAATCCCAATGAAATCTGCAAGCTAAAAATATGTAGTTTGCCTAATTCTCGCCCAGGACTGGAGTCAAGGTCAATTGATTTTGGACATGTTCAATGAACAGTTTCCACTGTGCTTAGAGTCATAAGAGTGCAAGTCACAACAAATAAATATTGACAGGACCGAGAAAGCACAGAATGTGGCCAAATTCTTCTTTTGACTACACGGTTGTATCTCTCTGGGGATATTGATATTGCTGTTGCATATTTTCATAATCCAGGCTTTGGAGGACTTTCAGATTTGAATTTCGTTTTAAATTGTCTGGTTATGGTGCTATGATGGATGTTTAATTTCTCTAAAGATCTGTGTAAATAATAGAACTCATTTTGGTGGCCAACCTGAAATTTGCAGCGTCTAGTGAATAAACAAGAACCATAGTGTTTCACTCAGCTCTGTTGCAACAGCCACTTCGAGTCTAAAGCAGAGTCCCAAGATTTTATCAGGGGTATGAGTCTGCCACTAGTTTCTGTAATTAGCAAGTAAAAGAGAGGGAGGAACTAAACGCAGGGTGTGCACACTCCCCCCTACTTCCAAACAGTGCTCTTTGGTGGGGACAGGTTGTTTGGTCATCTCACCTTCTTGGTCCCCTGGGCTGTACCGTGTGTGTCAGGGAGTTTCTCCCCGTGCTGGACTGCCTAGCATCTCAGCCACTGCAACAAAAGACAGGCAGCATGCTCTAAAATGTCCTGTAAAAAATCAACCTGCTTATGTACTTTGCAGAATCATCATCTATTATGTTGAAAGGAAAGTCAGCCTGGACACATTCAATATGAAAACTGCCACTGATTGCAGGTTTTATTGGCACTTGCCACAGCTGGCTCCAACACAAGTTTCTGTGAGCTAGGTGTGGCCCCAAAAAACCTCCATCCCACTCATGCCAAACCTGTCCTGTCTTGCTTGCGTGAGGAAAAGAGCTCATACTTGTTGCACAAAAACCCTTCATGGGCAGGATATCTTGACCTACGTACAAATAGGAAGAGGATGCCTTCTCAGGCAGCACACTTTTCTGTCCTCCTTTTATCTTGTGCTGTTGTGCTTCTTCCCTTCCTCATTGCCAGGGAGAACCTTTTCTTCTGGCAAATGCAGCTCTGACAATGAGACTGTTGTGTGGAACATCCCTGCCTTTTCAGAACATCTGGTTTTGGTGGCTTTTTTTGGGCTGGCTTGCCTGGGAGGGAGGTAACTCAAATCATCTGTGTGTGTGTGAGTGAAAGGAGTGCCTGGCATCTGCAGCTGGCTACCTGATGAGTGGCCATGCTGCTCGACTTTACCTTTTACCCTCCCAGGGAGCTGGGGACCTATCTAACATGCAAGTGGGGCAGGTCCCTGGCTTCCTCCCGAGTTTCCCGGCCGGCTGGTGCCTGCCACTGAAGCAGGTTGTTCCATTCCTGCTTAGTGGATGTACGGTGTGAAACAAACCCAAATAGCGAGGCTGGCTGTGTTATGAGGAAATCCACTGATCTTGCTAGCTCTGCTCAGTGTTTAGCCTTTTATCAGAACATGAGCTCATTGCTGTTTCAGGCTAAAGACAGAGCTTTGTATGGATGCTTTGCTTTCACTCTTGAAGTTCTCTGTTTGACTTGCAGCTTGTGTCAGAAAGGGCCTGATCACAAAAAACGTTAATGCTTTTACCAGGAAAGTTAGCAGGCACTTACGCATCACTCTTCCGAGGGATACAGGTGTGTAAGTAGAGAAGAGTCAAACATCTCTCTTTGAATCAGGTTCTCAGAGCATCCATCTAGATACTAATTATCTTCTGCAGAAGATACCCAATTTCTTTTATGTCACTGAGAGCTCTAGTTGCTTGGCAATACTCAGTAGCATGCAAGTGCCTCAGAAGACTGGATGTAAACTGCAACATCGGCGCATTGTAAATGGAGGCAGGCGTATTTCAAGGTTTTTACAGAGGAAAAGGTGCTCAGAAAAGTTTAAACAGACAGCTGAAATGAGTTCCTTTTATTCACATGATATTTTATTCCTTGTGATAACCAACTTCTGCTTTTATTAAATAAACTCCAACAAAACCTCGCCCAGCCTTTGTCTGATGTTTTATTTTTCTGTTGGTGATCTGTGTGTCATACTCATGATTCTGTTGCTGCCAAAATTTAGACAAGGGGATGTCTGACTAGGATACCCACAGCCTTGTCAGACTATGCAGGGCAGGACTGAGCCTGCCTTGGTACTGGCTGGGCCATCTCAAGGGGTGTCACAAGGCTGCTGACATGTGAGCACAGGCTCACATGCTCTGTGACAGTGAGCGGAGGTTGTGTGAGCTGATGGGCAGCTTACCAGCAGAGCCAAATGGCCAGTTCTTCGAGTTGTGACCACGTCTCTTACCCCAAAGCAAGCTTGTTAATAGCTCATTTAAAACAATCCAGAAGACTTGGTGGTAGATGTACCCTCAGCTTCCAGAGCTGGCACACCGTAGCAACTCCAGCATAATCTCTGGCCTATGGCAGAAGAGGCACACACCCTGCTCCATGCCTTTTCTCTCAATACCCTACCTAAGCAGCATGATTGCCTTCATGTGCCATCTGGACATTGAGCTGTTGACCACTACCCTCTGGATGTGACCATCCAACCAACTCCTCTTCCACCCATCACTGGGAACAGTCCACCCATCAGATCCATACCTCTCCAATTTAGAGAAAAGAATGTTGGGGGGGACTGTGTCAAAGGCCGTACAGAAGTCCAGATAGACGACATCCGTAGCTCGCTCTTTGTCCACTGATGTAGTCACTCCATCGTAGAAGGCCACTAGGTTGGTCAGGCTGGACTTACATTTGGTGAAGCTGTGCTGGCTGTCTTGAATTACCTCCCTGTCTTCCACGTGTGTTAGCATAGCTTCAAGGAGGATCTGTTCCATGATCTTCCCAGGCGTAGAGGTGAGGCTGACAAGGTGGTAGTTCCCGTTCCCAGGGTCCTCCTTTCTATCCATTTTAAAAATGGGTGTAATGTTTCCCTTTTCCCAGTCACTCGGGATTCACCAGACTGCCACGACTTTTCAAATATCATAGGCTGGCTTGGGTTGGAAAGGACCTTTAAAGACTGTCCAACACCCTTGCCATGGGCAGGGATATTTTTGACCAGATCAGGTTGTTCAAAGTCCCATCAACCTAACCTTGAGCACTTTCAGGGATGGAACGTGCACAACTTCTCCAGGCGA
>KZ506724.1:114907-126951 GCA_002844005.1 Limosa lapponica baueri | reverse complement strand
TTCTTTATGCCTTGGCTTGGGAGTTGTTGTGGATTTCTAAGTCAATGCAACTACTGCCTCCCATTGCTATGAGAGTACAGACTGTGGATCATAATTGCTGTTCACAAAATTTCCTCTGAAAAAGGCTTGATGTTTTCAGGAATGGCGTGGTCCATGCCTGCCTTGCATCATCTTCTGCACTGGGCAGTTAATGAACATCTGAGAGAATGCCGAGGTTCCTACCCTGGTGCGGCCCTGATACTACCATCCGTTATTGATTTTTAAGGTAGGCAGCGATGAAGTTGCAACAAGAAGTCTGAGGGCAATTAAGAGAGACTTCAGGGCCTTGGGGCTACTGGTTAAGGCATCGGGAGCACAAGTCATGTTCTCCTCTGCCCTTCCAGTTGCAGGGAATGATAAGGAAAAAACCAGGAAAAGCCAGCATATCAATGTGTGGCTCCAAGCCTGGTGTCACCAGCAGAATTTTGGGCTTTTTGATCATAGGTCAGTTTACATGACACCAGGGCTACTGCCAACAGGTGGGGTACACCTGTCTGAAAGGGGGGAAAAGATGTTTGCACAGGAGTTAGGAGAGCTCACTGAAAAAGCTTTAAACTGGATTTGAAGGGGGAAACAGATAAAACCAGGCTGCTAGAGATAAGCCTGGGGCATTGCGCCAATGTTTGAGGGACAGTCTGCTAGCGAGGTCCTTTGGTCTGCCGTCTCAGTGGAGGTAGGCAATGGAGAGCCATATGGCAGTAAAGACACAAGGGTTATCGATATGTTAGAAGCCATGGAAGCACCTCAGAATGGTCATGTAGGAATTAGGGCTTCTACCCCCAGAAAGGTGGCAGGATCAGTAGACCAACTGAATTGCATCTACACCAATGCACACATGGGCAGCAAACAGGAGGAGCTGGAAGCCACTGTGCAGCAGGGAGACTGATATTGTTGCTATCACGGGAACATGGTGGGATGACTCACGCAACTGGAGTGCTGCAACGGAAGGCTATAAACTCTTCAGAAGGGACAAGTAAGGAAGGAGAGGCGACGGGGTAGTCCTGTATGTTAGGGAGCATTTTGACGGTTGAGCACTTGATGATGGTGACAACAGGGATGAGTGTTTATGGGTAAGAATCAGGGGGAAGGCCAACAAGGCAGATATCATGGTGGGAGTCTGTTATAGACCACCTAATGAGGATGAAGATACAGATGAAATACTCTATAAGCAGCTGCAAGAAGTCTCACAATCGCTAGCCCTTGTTCTGTTGGGGCAAAAAATGTTTCTATACATGCATTGGCAACAAAAGGAGGGCTAAGGAGAATTTCCATCCTTTATTTGGTGGGGGGGAAGCACAGTGACAAAGGATAAGGAAAAGGCTGAGGTGCTTAATGCCTTGTCTCAGTCTTTAATAGTAAGACCAGTTGTTCTCCAGGTTCCCAGCCCGCTGAGCTGGAAAACAGGGACAAGGAGCAGAATGAAGCCCCCATAATCCAAGGGGAAATGATTAGTGACCTGCTGCATGAGTTAGACACACACAAGTCTATGGGGCTGGATGGGCTGCACCCAGGGGTACTGAGGGAGCTGGCGGAAGTGTTCACCAAGCCACTTTCTATCATTTATCAGCAGTCCTGGCTAACGGGGGCAGTGCCAGTTGACTGGAGGTTAGCAAATGTGATGCCCATTTACAGGAAGGGCCAGAAGGAAGATGGGGTGAACTACAGGCCTGTCAGTCTGACCTCAGTGTCAGGGAAGGTGATGGAGCAGATCATCTTGAGTGCCATCATGCGGCATGTAGAAGACAACCAGGTGATCAGGCCCAGCCAGCATGGGTTCATGAAAGGCAGGTCCTGCTTGACTAACCTGATCTTCTTCTATGACAAAATGATCCGCTTAGTGGATGAGGCAAAGGCTCTGGATGTTGTCTACCTAGACTTTGGTAAAGCCTTTGACACTGTTTCCCACAGCATTCTTCTGGAGAAACAGGGTGCTCATGGCTTGGATGGGCATATGCTTTGCTGGGTAAAAAACTGGCTGGAGGGCCGGGTCCAAAAGTGGTGGCGAATGGAGTTAAATCCAGTTGGCAGCTGGTCACAAGTGGTGTTCTCCAGGACTCAGTATTGGGGCCAGTTCTCTTTAATATTTTTGTCAGTGGTCTGTGCAGGGGGATTGAGTGCACCCTCAGTAAGTTTGCAGATGACACCAAGTTGGGCGGGAGTGTTGATCTTCTTGAGGGTAGGAAGGCTCTACAGAGGGATCTGGACAGGCTGGATTGATGGGTCAAGGCCAGTGGTATGAGGTTCAGCAAGGCTAAATGCCAGGTCCTGCATTGGGTCACAACACCCCATGCAGCGCTACAGGCTTGGGGAAGAGTGGCTGGAGAGCTGCCTGGCAGAAAAGGACCTGGGGGTGTTGGTCAACAGCCAGCAGTGTGTCCAGGTGGCCAAGAAGGCCAACAGCATCCTGGCTTGGATCAGAAATAGTGTGGCCAGCAGGACTAGGGAAGCGATCATCCCCCTGTACTCAGCCCTGGTGAGACCTCACCTTGAATACTGTGTCCAGTTTCAGGCCCCTCACTACAAGAAAGATGTTGAGGTGCTGGAGCACGTCCAAAGAAGAGCAGTGAAGCTGGTGAAGGGTCAAGAGCACAAGTCTTAGGGGGAGCGGCTGAGGGAACTGAGGCTGATTAGCCTGGAGAAAAGAAGGCTGCGGGGACACCTTACCGCTCTCTACAACTACCTGAAAGGAGGTTGTAGTGAGGTGGAGGTCAGTCTCTTTTCCCATGTAACAAGTGATAAGACAAGAGGAAACAGCCTCAAGTTGCGCCAGGGTAGGTTTAGATTGGATATTGGGAAAAAATTGGATAAAACTGGGAAAACAGGCTGCCCAGGGAAGTGGTTGCGTCATCATCCCTGGAAGTATTTAAAAGCCATGTAGATGTGGTGTTAGGGACATGGTTTAGTGGTGGACTTGGCAGTGCTAGGTTAGCAGTTGGACTTGATCATCTTAAAAGGCATGCTAGGGGGGTGGGGACTTCAGGATGAAGCACCAGCCATAGATTAAAGATCATAAGATTATGGTACTTTCCTAGTTTTAATCAATTACTTTCCTTGTTTATTTTCTACCTTCTAATTTATCTCCTTTTTTTATTAAGTGTATGCAATATAAGTGTCTAATGCAATTTAATTCAATATATTTGCCACTTTATTAAGGAGTGTTATCTTCATTGATTCCAAGCAAAAAGATCCTAGAAGTAATAAGGATAAAAAGCTAAATTTGTAGTTCAGTGGACTCTTGAAGTCTTATCTCCATGGGAATGCCGTATGTAAATCTGCAGTGTTTCATCTACATTGTGTTTAATCCTACATTTGGACTTCAACTGTATGATAAGTGCAAAGTATCTCACCACAATAAAAGTGGAGTAAACTGCCTTGGAGTTAGAGACGGTGTGCAAGATCAGCCACAAACTCGCTAATGTCCTGTATATCCTGCTCCATCTTGTCTTGCAGTAACTTGTGTGTAACTTCAGTTAATACTTTTGCTTCTAATCAGACTGTTGGATAAATTAAAGATAGTTACAGTCTTAAAAAACAGGTGGTAGAGTGGAGAAAGCAGCATTGTGCTGCTTTATGTGAAGCGTACCTGCCGCCTGTTGCAAACCTTCTCAGTGTTTGTCCTTTCCCCTTCCTGACAAGTTAGCTGTCCTGTCTAATAGAAGTAAATAAACACTGATTGCAAAATTCTCTAGTACATAGGCCTGCTGAAGTCTCATTGCTGGATGTACACCTGGCTACGCTGTCTGAGCCAGCTTCTTGATCCTTCATGCTTTTAAGCACCGCTTGGTCTGAAGTGGCCAGTGCAATCTTAATTTCTTTTGCCTCTCCTGGCACGCTTTCTAGAAATGAGAACACGGAGCTCTGCTGATCCCAGGAATCATGCTCACCTCCCTTTGCTCTGCCAGCATTTTGCACTGGCATAAGCTCATGCTTTCTCAGAATCTCCCTTCAAGGTTCTTTTCATAAATATTAGAAGCCAAATTATTCTTTATTTTAGTAGCATAAAAAATACAGTAAGGTAGACAAAGGAGTGAGTTATGAGTCCTGTTTCCTGCCACACCTTCTTTAGCATTCTCAAGTGCTCTTTGGGTTAAGGTCATTTTACAGAAGCTGAAGATATGGCCTTGCACCCCAAAAAATAATTGTGGTAAAAGGATTTTCCAAAATACCCGTTTAATAGCTCTCCATTTTCCCAGAATAACCATAAGAGCTTTCTTTTTTACACACAATTGCAACATAAAGACTTTCATGGGTGTAAATTTTCACAAGGAAGGACGCAATGTAATTTTACTGAACCTGACTCTAAGCTGCCCCGTGCATTGTACAATCATTTCTACTTTTATCGTGTTGGGCGGGAAACACCCTTGGCTTAGAATAGTAGAGAGTTAAAGTCACTTAGTATTGGTCTGAACAACTATATAAATTGCAAGAGGCACTCGCAAAAACGGAGTCAGTCATCAGGTTTACAAGGGAGAGGCAAAACTTCTAATTGTTGCAATAGAACCTGAAGCAAAGGTGTGGCTAAGTTAGCAGGTATCTACCATTCAAACAGTGATCAGCTTCCACCTTAATGTCTTGGAAAATCTCTTCATGTGTTATATAATCCCTTCTGCACACTTTTCCCGCAAATTTATCCTGGGAACAGAGTGGGTAGATGGAGTGATGTGCCCTCGTCAATTTATCTTCCGTGTGGCTGAGACCATTGCAAAACAGTAGAAGAGGTGCCTGAGATCAAACATAAGAGCCTAAGCCAGTGGTTGCAAGCACTAGGGGCAGGAGTGGCTGTGGGAAATGCAGGAGCCAGGCTGGCTGTGTATAAATTGAACTGAAACCCTGGTTCTTCACAAGGAAGTACTTTGTGTAACAGGGCAGAGGCATAAGCCATCATCAGTCTTGCAATGCCAGCACGTTCTAGCTCAAGAGATGTAATACTACCATGAATGAGGGGCAGAGGATCTTCCTAACAGGGAATTTATCCAAACTGGCGCCATTTGGCTGCTTCTTGGCAGTTCCCACATACAAAGTATTCAGAGAAGGACATCTAGCTAAAGGGTGTTAGCTCTCCAATTACCCTTGCCTAGTATAATGGCTCCCAGAGGCCCATTCTTTGCTGCTATAAATTAGAATAACCCTTAAGGTTGACTAATTTGTCCATGCCCTTTACTAGGGATGAGGGTGAAACACAGGAGATGTAAAGCTGCCTTCTTCCCTCATAGCCTCAGGGCTCTCTTATCCACCTCAGCCCAGCCAGCAGTGGGGATCAGTTATAATCCTGACTTTCCGCTAACGGTAAGAAAAAGCCGCCTGTGCAGGATGTCACAGGGGACGAACTAAATCCCTGCAGAAACGTACCGCCGTTCTTTTCTGCAGAAAGCCTGTGCAGCAAGGCATTACCCTCCGCATGCTGCTGCCTCTCTTCCCCTCCCATTTCCACACGTGCTCCCTTGCACATCTGCTCGCTCGGGGTGAAGGCCAGAGGGCTGTCTTGAACCGGGCACTGAAGCATCCTTCACTTGCCGACACGTATTGCTTGCTGGGCCCGTGTCAGCAGACAGCAGTGATGAGGCAAGTATTTGTTTGTGTAGGGCCACACTCCTGATGCACTGAGACACCGCTGATCACATTGCATTCACAACCAACACGTGCCGAGCAGCCCCGAGAAGGCAAAACAAGCATTTCCAGTCCTCTGGCTACAGCAGCACCAGGATTGCACAGCCCAATGGGTGCTCGCATAAGAAGCAAGCGTGGGTGGTTCCTCGTCTGTGGCTCAGGAAAAAAAGATTTTTTTCTTTTTTATTACCTATGGACCTTCTTCAGCTTCCCAAAAGTTGTATTTTCAGCATGGAAAGATGCTGCTAGGAGCCCAAGGAGCTAGTGATGTGCTGATCTGCATGTATAATTTAAAGGAAATGGGAAAAGACCTTGTGTGGAGAAACCTTCACCTGAAACAAACTGTTTCATTCTGCTTTAATCTCTGCTGTTTGATTGACTCTTGCTGGTGACAAACCTGGTGCACTGCTGCTGTACCCTTGAGGCCAGGCAGCAGAGGTCATTTCCATCCTGGAAATGGTGATTTGATAAAGAGCTGGGGGTGAACATGCAAGGCAATGATATTACCCCAGCATAAAAGTTCCTTTAGAGTGGCAGCTCAGATTTAAAAGAGGTTTGAGAGGAGCCTCTGCATCCCCACCAGTGGCAGATAGAAGCTGGCATATCTGTTTTTACAGTGTAGAGCTGGGAATGGTGGTGTCTACATTGGGTTTTCATCTAGGGACCTCACTCTGTAACCTTTGTTAAGCTGTGTTTAGATGTACCTGAATACCCTTGGGGTTCACTGTCTCATCCTTTGCACCCGCCCAGCAGCTTGGGGAACTGATCCCCCTGAAGAGTAACCTTGGGAGGGTGGGGGGGAAGGCTGCGTTATTTTTCAGCCACATCAGTTCCCTGATCCACTTCCTATACAGTGGAGCAAACATTTGTCCCAGCACAGCAGATGGGTGGTGTAAGAAGGGAACTAGTGGAGTAGGGAGAAGAGATTAGGTCTACTAAACCAGCAGTGCCACCAAATAAATATGCCTTGAATTGCAGCTGCTGGAAGCTAATCTGTCAGTATTTCCCATATGGAAAAGTACTTTTTCAAAGAGTGGCAGGGAACAGGAGTCGAGCTTAGGAACTGAGCTTTGAGAAACAAATTTATTTCAGTTAAATCTAAAAGAAGCCAGATATTCTTTTGTCTAAGTTTATCCAGCCAAACCACTGTCAGTTGCCCTGTTTCCCTTTGAATTGTCTCCTCTGAGTTCCCTGCAGTGCCTTGAGTTTACTCTGGAGGGAACGGGAGCAGAATTGAGCTATGGTGGCTCGGTTCCCTGTGATTTTCTGAAGAAAATGAATCCGTGACATGGAGATCCCTGTGTGTTACCTGCTGACTTAGGCAAGTGGTAAGTGAAGGTGTCTAACTGCACCCAAATACTTGCAGAGTGGCTGTCATGAAAGGGCTGGCGTGATCGAGGGCAGGAAAAGAGTGTGAAGAATGAGGATCCAGACTCCCTTTTCACTGACGCGAGTGTTTATCAAGAGGCTTCTTTAGCATTATTGTTATTACCCTAGTGTAAACTGAGCAAACAGTGAGAAGAATCAGGCCAGAGTTTGAATGAGCCTGGTTTTTCGTGCGTTCCCCTTATATGAGTGCTCCCACCCCTTGCGCAGCATATAATAAACGTTGCTAGGTTATTTGTTACGGTCATCGCTGCAGAATACCAATTGTAATAGTACTGCACCCTGGTCAGACCCCAGCTTCCTCCTCTCCCCTCCCACATACTTTATTTAGGGCCTGCAAGTGCTGCAGATAGTCAGCTATTACGGGGAACTGACTGACCAACACGAGGCTCAATTTTGTGCTCTGAGCTGTACCCCTGAAAACAAAGCTTTTCAAAGTTTTCTCTCAGCCTGTTTCCTTCTGTTTCTGTATCAGAGCAGTAAGGAAGCCCGAGCCCTCACACCGATTTAATCAGAGCTAAAGAGCATTCGGCTGCACTCGAACCTTTTCAACAACCTCAACAAGGTTTGGCCAGGTTTCACAGCGGGAAAACAGTCTGCTCCTGTGTCTGAATCTGTGGAATTGCACAAGGGAATGTGATGAATGAGAATGTTTTTGTTTCTCAGCATATCTTCTGAAATCCCACTGAACAATTTGCGTGACTGGCAAAACTGTCCCATAATTCTGTTTTGGCCCATCTTAATTCTTATCTCACGATAAAGGATTAAAGAACATGCCAGTATTTCTCCACTAAAGATTTCCAAAAATCCTGTGAAGAAAGCTTCTGCTTTGTTCACTCTCACTGGCTGGGAACCAGTGGTGAAGCTGGAACCCTGGAAGCAGGTTGAGCCAGTTCTCATTACCACTTCTCCTTGGCCTGCGGCTGCCACCACCTTCCCCAGGCAAGGCTGACTCCATCCAGCCCTGCCTTGGGCATCTCTGGCCTGGATTCACTGGTGCTCCTGATTCCTGGAGAGTGCTGCAGGCACTGGGGCTGAACTTCAGAAGAAGCCAGCAGAGGTGGGACAAATCTCATGTACCTGGGCTGCATGCTGTGCAGGGTATCATTCTAGGAGATTCTTCTTTATTTTCTTTCTTGAAATGTAAAGGGAAAAGGGGAGCCTAGTGATCCCCTAAATCCCTACCAGCAGATAGATTCTCAGGTGGTGCAGATCACCAGGATGTCATTGGACTGAATTCCAGCCAAGAGCCTGGCCCCATGCTCTTCAAATGGAAGCAATACTAAAAAGCAGTGTAGAAAATAAATGTCCTGTCTTCAGATGCAACAAATTATTGCCCTTTTGGAGGTGATAATGTTGTTTAATTCTTTCACTCCATGTCCTGCCAAGGAGTTCAGTGCTGGATAATACAAATAAAAACCATCCCCACCCTGAAGGGCTGACAGCTCATGAGTCAGACATACTGCAGACTGGTTTCGCTGGGGAATAAATAGGTGAGCATGGTTTCATGTTTAGCACTTCTACCAGTGATGAAGAGCAGGACAGATTCAGAAATGTGTAAGCCTGAGATAGGTTTTTTTCTGAGTTGATCTTGGGAAAAAAATGCCATCCAGTGTATTTAGGAGAGTTCAAATGGGGAAGTAGCTAAAGAGCAGTGCTTGGCAAGGGAGAGGAAGACAAACTGTTCAGGACAAAATCTTCCCACAGGAGAAAATTACCTTAGAAATTCCCTCTTAGATAAATCAGCAGTTCTTTTCCAAATAATCCCACTTAATGCACATGTACTGCAAACTGACTGTCTAATTCATTACCCGTGTAACAAAACTCACATAGTTTAACCACATTTTCTAATTTAACCAGAGTATCTGACAGCAAAGGGCCACTGAACCACTTAAGTACACTTCTTCAAAGGTCAGAGACAATTGACCAAACCTTACCTTGCTTTTCTGGCAACATGAAGCCTGTATTTCTCGCCATGCCTTAACTATAAAGAAAATCTTGGCTGCAAGGATAAGGAAAGTAGCAGCACCCTTATTTTGGCTGCATAGTTATATACACACCTGCACAGGTGAACAAGATACCATAGCAGAATTCACACACACTCGTGTAATTCGAGGTTGTGATTCTCTTAGTTATTGATTATTGCTCTGTAAAGTTTTCAGGCTTGTGTCCAGATTTATAAATGCCTATATAAACCTTGCCTGCTTCCTGCACAGAAGTCAAACAGTAGGGATTTATACCTGCCCTTCACACAGTCCTGGAGGTGATGTACGTCTTTAGCTGCATGCTTTTGCCAACTTGTCTGCGTGGCTATTTACACAATATTTACAACAGACATTTTCTCAAAAAATGAATTACAGTTGGTTATCTATTCAGAGATTTTCATGTGTCATAAACACATATGCTTAGTCATGGTAAAGGAAGAGGGTAAAAATTACATAGAAAGCTCTGTATTAAGAGGTTAAACACATCCACAGATACAATCAACTAACAATGTGATTACCATGACTGAAGACTGAGTGTTTTGGTATTTCTAAAAGCCTTCAGGACCATCTGTACTTATAAGATGCTAATACTTTAATGCATCTTTTTATTTTAGAACTTGAAGTGTGAAGTTCTCACATACCGGTTTCCCAGGCTCGTATTCTTTATATGCCTTCATATCACACTGGCATTCATATGAATTTACTATGAATGTAGGGTCGGGCACTGTTACAAGTTTCTTGTAGGGGAAACATAAGAAGAAGCAGATATTACATGTGCAAATTTTTACTTTCATCTTTAGGTGGGTATGAATAGGTCATTAGTTAATGATGACAAGAGCTGGCATTCATGATAAGCCCACAGTTCCTTCAGGCTTGCTGGAAGGCTGCAAGCCTATTACTCAGATGCTTTAAAAGTTGTTTTTTTAATTACTTTGGAGTCAAGATAACTAGTCTCTTTTCGAGCTATTAGGAATTACTCATGGGTACATGTCCAAAGGAAGGATTTGGCCTCCATGTTTTAATTAAGATCACATTTAATTACAGGGTAAAATACAAACCTTTTTCTGTGGTACCCAACAAACATCTTTCCTACTTGTCCTGTCTCCTACTTCTTTGTCATGATCCTTCATGATTCAGGGTTCACATTACTTCCTTCACATCCCACCCTCATCCTCACACTTGCCACCACTGACAATCTGATCACCTGGAGCAGGGGACGTAAGGACAGCCAGGGGACAGGTCTGTACCACAGTTTGATGGTGTCAAAGTCAAAAAAGACTGTGAGAGGGGATCTCAGGACAGCATGCTGGCAGACAACCAAGAGGAGCGTGTCAGCTGCTGTGTTTTGTAAACTAGCAGCAATCCTTTTGCCACTGAGGATTGCAAAAGCAGCAGTGCTGCCAATGTTTATGTGCCTCTGGCATCCTGACGAAGAATCTTTTAGTTACATCATAGGTATGTGCAATAGAGTTTGTTTTTTTGCTAGTTAGCAGGGAGCTTTTTGGCTAGATGAAGGACACGTGGTCACGCATGTACCTGTACATCAGAATTATAGCTGGGGCTGCACCACAACCAAAAGGCGATAACCTTATTTTTTAGGCAGTGTTTGGGGCAGTAATGGGGAAAGGGGAACATTGCTCTTCTTAAGTTGTAAGCCTAACCAGTAGTACTGCATTGTTTTGTACCAGGTGTTATTCTCTGATGTATAATTTGACTTTCTCTACATTGTGCTGTGTAACAGAATTTTGTATAGCAACCCTCCTTTGCCATGCTCCAGCTTGTAGCTAATAGGAATTGAAGACATTGTAAGGAAGCATAAGAGCTGTAGATTAAATGTGCAGTGGGTCTTTTCCTACTGGAGTTTACCCTTCTTGGGTAAGGGCTAGTTGTCAAGAGGAACTGGATCTCAAGAATATCAAGTCAGGTCTCAGTCTAATCACTTACAGAAGTCCAGCAAACTTTCATCAAAGGAACAGGAAACCCAAAACTAGAAAGGCCACTGTTTTCATGTCTGGAGTAAATGGACAGAGATCATCATTAAATTCTTCTGTTGCTTGTCATTTTCTTGCTTTCACCAGTGATATAAGTAGGTTTGCACCATCCTTCTTTAAGAAGGTAAGTACTATATTCTAAGATGATTGAGAGCCCAATTGAACCTGTTGCTATGAAGGATGCTAGTGCAGGTAGAAAAGATGAACACTATTCAATGGAAGTAGAAGCATGATCTTGAGACAGACAGGGTGGCATGGCAGTGAGTGAAGTAGCCTTGTAAAATCCAGACACAATTTCCGTCCCTGCCCTGGCTTCTTTGTGACCTGAAGTGACTTATGGAGAGCATCCATAGCCATTCTTCCCCACCTTGTTGATTCAGCTCCCCTCTGCACAAGGGTTCAGAGAAAGCTCAGCTGTTTGTGTAAAAGCTGCAGAAAGCTACATGGCCTGTGTTGTCCAAGGTAGTGAGCAGCAGAGATTTGGTGGCTGCTACAAACCTTTCCTACAGTGGAGAAGTTGTAGCCCTGAGAGCAGCTGTAACAAGTACAGGTACTGTGTTACTGCTGACCCAGGTAGACCCATCCTGCTCCCAAGCCAGGACCCTGCACTGACTTTCAATTCTTTCAGCTGTCAAAAGGTGTAAGAGGATTGCTGCGTCTCACAGACACGAAGTTGAGATAATTACAAGTGTGAGACACTGAATTATTACATGAGAAGAAGAAGAATTGTTGCTCTGTTAAGGCTAATGTGATTTTCTCCAGGTTGTCCCGTTCAGTTGGATTCTAAAGGGTGGGAATATGGTTTTCTTAAACTTTGTGGAATGGTGCTAGAATTCTGTTTGTTGGCTTTTATTTTCTGCGATAGTCTATAGGGCTTTTCCATAAGGGATCAAAGCATCTCTTTAGATCTTGCTCACCACATCCTTCTTCTCCTTCCGTTTCCTTCTCCTTTCAACTTGAAATATACACTCCACTAGAGTATTCTGATAAGTAGCAGAAAAATCCATCTGAGCTGGTACCAGTTTTATGTAATTTA
>KZ506724.1:72201-109528 GCA_002844005.1 Limosa lapponica baueri | reverse complement strand
AAAACTTTCTGCATTATCTCCACACTTCAGTTCACCAAGCTTTCTGCATCTGAACATTTTAGAGATGCTTCAAATAATTTTCAGGGGTATTACTTAAAATTCAGAGCATACCATAATGAAGGCTAGCTTTTCTGCAATGGTTTTGAAGTGACCAAGTAACCTACTGACTTACATTATAGTACACAGTTCATGACATACTGTCCTCATGAATCACTGAAATTGGTCTTTTCAGTCATGCCCAAGGCTCTCCTCCTGCCTACCCTCACACCCCTTTCTACACCTCTCACCAGGAGCTGCTTTTATCACCCTGATTCGCACAAGACACCATCTAACGAATGCTTTTCCAGCATTTGGGCAGTGGTGGTTTCTCTTGTCTTTCATACGTGCCCTTTGAGACAGTCGGAATCCTAAGAGCCTTCTGACAGAGGGGTAAGAGTGAAGTACGCTGGGCTCATCATTTGCTACGCTAACACCTCCTTCCTACCCTTTTCCTATTATTGTTTGCTAGTGTTTCGTGTACTTTGAATTGTAAGATTTTGAAGGAAGAAGACAGGTTCTTACTGTGTGTTTATCTGGAGTCTACCAGGGTGGGGCTGTGGTCTTAGTGGTTTTCGTGATAGTGAGTGGCTTGGTGTTTGAGGGTATTTTAAAGAATGTATCTAGGTGTTTTAGAGGATGTGGTAGACACAGGTGCTGCACTAAATTCCCACATAACAGAGGACTGGAGAAGCAGGGGCCATTGCAATACTTTCTTCTTCTTCTCAATACCCGTTTTAGCTCAGTTCTTAATAAATGAGTTAGCCTGGGGGTAAGGGTCCACAGCCCCTATCTGTAGTGCCCTTGAAAAAGGGGTAGCTTTTTTTGCCTTGATGAATATCCAAGCCAAGACGAATGAACACGCCTAATATTTTCTTTGGGATGGTCCAGGTTCTCCCAGGCCAAACTGGGCTGTGTGGTCACCCAGTCTAAAGCAAATAAAGATCCTCCTGAACAGATTACGTTCAATTATGTTAGCTAAATCTAGTATATTGTGTTTAATATAAATGTCTAACAAATGGAAGAACTGATAACATTGCACTCAAATGCCTTTTTTTTTTTCTTTTTTTTTTTTTCCTGAAAATGGCTGTGTGTGTAATGGCGAGAGCAGGAAGAACAGTTGTCTTGGAGAAAGGTGTATTCCCTTCAGCATTCTTCTGGCTTGGTCTATAGCCATTTTGTTGGGTCCAGTGTCTGTGCCTGTCTGCTGACTCAGCATGCTGCTCATGACAGGCATTCCATTATCAATTAGAATGTTTTAATGAAATTAATAACACTGACATAGCTGCATAGTCAAGTAACATTCAAAAGTGAAACCTGTGAGTCCTTTCTGAGCAACAGAAACGGGAAAATGGCAGCTTTGGATCTAACTACAAAAAAGGTTGGGAAGATAACTAGAAGGATGCTCTATGCAGGCATGAAGAAACCAGCATGTGAAGTTTTCTGGAGATGTGTATAGGGAAGGATGTTTGGGCAGATACTACAGAAGCAGAGACCATCCCTAGCTGTTGGCCACAAGATGCTTTGAGGAATGGTGAGAGGAGGTGTTGTTGCCCTCAGAAGCCTCTGAGTCCTCACAGCAATAGTCACTCAGGCTCTGGACTCAAGCACTTACCACCTCTCTCTGATTGGAGGAGGACTGTAGCTCTAGGTAAGAGGAGATTCAAAAGGCAGTGGTTGAGTCTTGAGGCTTTTCACTGGTGTCTGAAGGCATATACTGGTGTATTGGTGATAAACCTGGACCTATTGCCAAACTCATGCTCAGAAATCCTGTGTGATGTCTCTTGACCCTACCAAGAGACTCCCATCTCCTGTATTTCCTCTGACTACCGGGCATGTTGTAAGCATTCAACTTTCATTCTCAGCTGTCATATACGGTACAGGTTGTGTTCGTGTGTGGGGCTATCTCTATTATGTAGCAGAAGATTCAGGCCAGTCTTAGAACTTGCATGAGGACTTTCCATCTAGACCTTGCACTTCACAAGAAGAGGCTGGCAATGCTAACTCAGTTTTACAAAGGAGAGGCCAAACTGGAGCACAGCAGTACAATTTGCTAAGGGTTAGCAGCAGTGCAGGGGCAGAGCCCTGGTCTACTCGCTCTCATGTCTCACTCTGCAGAACTCTTCTTCTCCATTATAACTCAGAAGCAAATGAGAGAGACACTGGTGGAGGCAGAATGGCTGAAGAAGCAATGTTGGTGTTGCAAAGAGGATTCCACTTTTCTGTCTTCTGTCCACTTTGTGGAGAGTGGAGAGCCCAGCCGCACTCTGTGCTGTAGCTCAGGCCTTGACACCCCATTTGGATGGATTGGGAATTAAGTTTAGCATGCCGGTGTCGTTTCCCAGCGGAAACCCTGAGCTCTGCACTTCCTGAGCACGGTGCGGATGCTTTGAGCACACGCTGCAGGTGAGCTGCCACCAGCCAGGGGAGGGGTTCACATGGCTCGTGCCACTTAACCCCGGGCTCAAAACTATGCTTTAAGGAAAAGTGCGGAGAAGTGACTCAGAAGAGCTAAAGGGAAAGATGAGAATTTGAATGCACAGAATTCACGGAGTTCACTCCATCATCCTTACTTCCCCCCGTACATCAGCCATGCACATTCTCTTAAAGGGAGGGGGCTTGTGGACAGCTTGGAGGGTCTTTGCAAACACCATCCTCCTCTGCCCCCCCGCATTTCTTTTTATTGCCTCACTTCCACCTGTAATGAAAAAAGGTCCCTGCTGTGGTCAGACTTCGTGTTGTTTGATTTAAGCACAGATCACAGTGATGAGGGCTTACCAAAGGCCTTTTGTGTGTGTTTAACACTAGAGCTGCCAGGGTAAAGAGAAAACTCAACAGACTAAGCAAGATGGTCTAAATACTAATAAAGTCTAAGGGTGATTGGAAGGAGTGGAAATGGGAAAGCCCACAATCCAGGTAATTAAGCTGTAAAGCCCACAGGGGAAGGGCTGTCACCAAGTCATCTGATGTGGGATGAAGACCAAAGCATGGTGTGATTCTTTGTCTCTTAATCCCCTCCTCCGCTCCCCAGCCCGTTCTTATTTCCCTATAAAGTCTTTATACGGAAGGTGGAAAAAAAATGATTAAAAAAAATCCTGAAGGATAAATCTTGTAATTCAGAGCACTGAACAGCTGGTAGTTTAAAGCACAGAACAGCAGTTTAGTGATTAATTTACCTCTTTAAAATGCTGAACAATACAATGCAATAAAATATAAAATTTTATTTTGTATGGCCTCCTTCAAACTGACTGTATCCTGGAGCTCTTTCTAAAGTTAAAGTGCAGCTACAGAGTTAAATAATCAGTAATAGCAGAAGGGAGAAGTATAAAGAGAGATGTGCAAGCAATAAAAAGATCAGCTCTTCAGGAACCCCCCCTCCAGTCCGTTTAATTTTGCTGAAAGAAAGTAGCCTTTGTGATAATTTTTACATATTGATGGATTTTCGCCTCACACGCCCTTTCCCTCTCCTTCCATCTTATACGAGCATCTCTGTGCTGCTTCTGCTGCCGCCGTCGACACTCCCCGGCGGCATCAGCGTGCAGCTGATACGGCTACAGGCTATTTTACACTGGAGAGCTGCCAGCTCTCCCCTCTGCCTCTCCCCCCCCGCCCCCAACCTTGTGATTAAATGTTACCTTCGGCGGATGGTTTCCCTGGTACCACCACCAAAGGGGATGCTGCCCTTTTGTCCTATTGCCCCAGACAGAGAATTCCGGCAACCTGCTGTATATTTGCATCTGCCGTTTGTGACCTCTCTGGAGACACCAAGGAATGAAGTTCAGTCCTCTCGTATAGATAGCTGTGACTGACGTGCCGGTGAAAAAGAGTGTGCATGTCTGTGTGTGTGTGTGTGTGTATGTATATGTGTGTGTGTGTGTGTGTGTACAGAGGGGATAGATAAGAAAGGTGGAGGAGAAATCAGGCGGATAATGATTCTGGTTATGGGGAAAATTGCATTAGTGTGAGGCATACATGGGCAAATTCATCCCTGGCGTAACATCGCTGAGCTCTCGGAGACAACAACGGGGATTCATTTTTACCCGCAAAAATAAGGAGCCAGTCTACCCTCATTTGTCAAGCGCAGCACAAAGCAAAGACGTGAAGAGCCCGTCTGGCGTGGGGGCAGTGGGTTCTGCATGTTTTGGGAACCCTTCACGTCTGCAGCATTGGGGTGTCCTGAAGTAATGCTCTGCCTGTCCGTGTTGTTCTTCCACTGGGTAATAATAAGGGAGTTAGTTAGACAGATGCTAAACCCCCTCTTACTGCATTTAGCATTTCAGAATAATGAATAGATTTGCAAATGATGTTTCAAGGCTGCTTCTTTTTCAAACAACGGCATCGCTAATGTTCCCAGCTCCTTTGACTTTGCAATTGTCTTCTTCAAAGAGTAAAATGTTACAATTAGCTTTCTGGGGAGGGCAGAGGGAAAACGTCATTTTAAAGTAATTTCAAGAAGTGCCTTTTACAGGGAGAAGTGTGCGCTGATAAACTGTTCGCCTAAACCCCCTGTTGAGTTGCACCGTGCCGGTGGCACTGCTCTGAATTTACACCCCAGCGACTTGTGAGCTGCCCTCCTGACTTCCGTGGATTGATTTCTTCCCTGGTGGGCTTTTACCCCAGGGCCGAGGAGCTCAGACGCTGGCCCTTGAGACAACGGAGCGGCATGACACCCGGCATGGAATTTGCCTGAACTCTTGAGTATTCGGCCTCAGAATCTTGACGAATCTCGTCCCGGGGATTTTGAAGGTCACCCTCCCTAGAGCAAAGCGTATGATACTGCAGCCAGCAGTGGAAAAGGCACCTTGTGCTTCTCAAAAAACCCGAGCGGCGCTCGCCTCTTCTGCGCTCGCTCTCTCCCCTCACCGATCTTTAATATGGATCTAACGCTGACTACATCGGCAAGGGCCGCCAAACCGCATTAGGCACTGCAAGGAGACTCACCGCCCCTTCAAGCATGATAAACTCTTGATTGCTTCCCCCAAGCTCTAATGAGCCCGCGTGGGCTGGGCGTGATGGAAAGCTGCCGGAGCCGGGGCGGCCCGCAGCCGAGGCGTGCGGTGAAGAGGGGGCTGGTCCTCCTCCTCCTCCGGGGGGAGGAAGGGGAAGAGGAGCCACCAGATCGAAACCCGCCGTCACCCCGGGCTCGCTTGCTTTTCCATTCGCATACCAAAACCCTTGTAAATTGCTCCCCGAAAGGCGGCGTTTCCCCCCGCGGCCGGCGGAGCTCCGGGCGGGCAGCCCTCCCGCTCCCGCACTGCCAGGCGGAGCAGAGCATCCCTGCCTCCTTCCTTCTTAGGGGACACACATCCCACATCCCCTATCCCCCCCCCCCCCCCCCCCCCCCCCCTCCACCGCCGGCGACACTCCGGGGCTGCGCGGAGCGGAGAAGCGATGCTTTATCGCGCCTCTGCGTGAGCCAGACTGAAAGGTTGTGGCAAAGGTGGGACGTTTTAATGATTGGTTGGCACAAGGCGGTGCTTATCTCTTTAAGAAATGGAAATGAGGTCTAATTAGCATATACTGGTTGCAATTAGCATATAAGTCCCGTTCGGGGACTTGGAGGAAGGAAAAGGACCAGGCAGCAACTTAATGGGATTTTATTAGACGAAATTAGCCACCGCTGAACAGTCATAAAAATATCTAAATTATTAGTAGCTCTGCAATTTATCGTGAGTGCTTCCCGGACATGCTAATATCTATTGGGTCTGCATCGTGCCTGCTAATCACAAAAACAAACTGTGAGACAAGTATAATCTATCTGCTGTACATTGTTATGCTATTGTAGGCGCAATATGACAGCTTTATACGGATATATATGCGCGTGTGTGTGGCTTGGTTTGAGGGGTACGTTTTTGCTAATGCCTTATGAGTTATGTAAATGGAATACATTCGAGCAAAATGACAAACTGGTCTCTAGAGAAACAATCTCACCTATAATATTGGGGGGGGGGAGAAGAGGAGGTTGAAGCATACGGCTTTTGTTGAGTCAGAATGAAATGCAAAACCCCTATAGTCATGGCAATCACATGCATTCAGAGGCCAGAAGAAAAGCCCTTCTGTATAAGACAGTGATCTCTAGAGACAAAAAGGATATAAAAAACCCACTCAAATATATGTATTTTTAACACATCCATGCTTTCCTTCATCCTCACACAGGTTAGATGCTCTTTTTAATGAGAATCAACTACAATATCCACTTTAGGTGGGGTCCAGTTATTGTCTCTTTCTCCAAATGTGATCAGCTGGGGGAGGATGCTGTGCAAGTGAGATGATAAAGAATCAGCATTTTTAATTTATAGTGAGAGGTCAGGCAGACTGACCCAAGACAGAGTCTGATGGGAAGTTTGCTATGAAGACGGGAAAAAAGATATCCCTACGATAAAAATAATTATACTGTTCTAGTCAAGCTCCTTGCTCAGTGTTTGAAGAAAGAAGTTGTTCCTGCAAGCCTTTTCTGTTGAACATGTGCCAACATAGGACTTCTGGGCTAGGTCCAGCAGAAACTTAGCTAACTGGTAGGTGTGGATGCTGTGGCGCTGGGAGTGGGAAGACACCAAGGATTATCCTCCTTGTCTATTTATGAAACCAAGTGGAATTATCCCATTGCCAGGACCAGCATGAGCTCTTAACACCTGGTCATGGCTGTTTTCACTACCAGAAGGACCAAAGGACAACCCAGGGGAATGCTATAATGCACCCTTTAGGGGTCTGGCTCCTTGTGTTAATTTGTAAGTGGTGTATTTTGTCATATTTTATATGCAAGTAACTCCATAAAAAAGGTCAGGTTTGTCTTAGGTTGGCAAAAGATTTGTAGAGGCTAATTTAACACAAGTTAATAAGGTTTTAAAAAAAAAGAAACAGATGAAAATAATCTTAAATTGTTGGTATAGCCCACCCAGCCTCCCATTTTGGAGTAGGATCGGGAACAACTTCTGCATTTCATCTGTTTGATATGTTCAGAGCATGGTGAGTGTCTCTGAAATGTTGACTGTGGTGCCTGATGAGGAGCCCAATTTACATATTCTCAATTTAATCTAAAGTAGGTGCTAATTGATTACTGCTGAATGTCAGCACGCTCTGATTATCTGTTCAAGATGCTCTGGAAAAGAAAAAAACCTACAACCTGGAAGGAAGGGTGGGGGGAGGAGGGTGGTTGATTTCAGTATGCCATGGAAAGACTGTTTACTTTTACCTGATATTATATAAAGGTTTTAATTATCCAGGCCTGAGGCTGTTGAGTGACTGCAGCTTTGTCATGTCCTTCCAAGGCAAGTGAGACAGATACAGGATTGTCCTTGCTTTCTGTCCTGGATGATTTTTCTCAAACTAGACATCTCTCCTACAGTTTTTTTTCTCATCTCCTCTTAACCCTGTCCTTAACAGTTTCAGACTTCAACCCTGAATTTCCTTTCCCTGACTTTGAAGGCACAGTATAAGGTTAAAGAAGGAAGGTCAGGCTTACGTTTAATATACTGTGCGATTTCAAGAGACGGGCCATGAATCTCAGCAGTGATGTAACCTCTGAATTTGGGACTGGGAGGAAAGCAGTCTGTAGCTGATCCGAGCTCTGCATGCAACTTGGGCCAAATCCTCTATCTTCTTTAAATCTCAGATTCCTCTCTCATGACTTGACTGCCTCTTCTTTGTAGGCAGCAAGAACCATCGTTCATTACACTGTTTTACAGGGCTTTTCTTAAGGAGGCCTTCAAATATAGGCTGATGTAATACTAATCAGATGTTTCCAGTGAGGTGCGTTGCTCGTACCTCATATGTTATTTTGGGACTCTTCTTTTGCTGAGACCTGAGCTTTTTAGGATTGGCTTGTTTGGTTTTGGTGAGCTTTCTTATCTGGGCACTGAGCCCAGCTTTAATTTGTTTACATACTTTGTAGCATGCCAGATTCTGTACCTGGAGGTAGGTATCTATCTATTATATGAATCTATCCATTATATAAATAAATACCTACACTCTGCATGAGGAATAAGTCACCACAAACAAAAATTTTAAAAAGCTGAGCTAGATGTAGTGGGGAGATGCTCTCTTACATTTCTTTTTTTCTTTGCTTTTTGTGGCTGGCTACAATTAAGTAGTAAATTGGTGCTACTTCGGATCACGATAGGATTAATCAACAACACTCCAGCAAGGCCATTTTTTCTTGGCTCAGTCTTGGTATGTGGGGCTATTTCCCCAGTAGAAGTACCTTCCAGTTTAAATCCTGTCATGCAGAAAGCTTTTTCTTCATGTATGCTCTCCCCCTGTGGTTTCCACGGGAGCTCTGCCCTCCAGCTTTTCCAATTCAGCATTCACGGTATGAACTTGTGTGTTTGGGAAGCTGCCAGGGGATGGGGAGCTGAGGCAGCAGCCAGTGCCGTGTGGAAGTGTTGTGTTTTTTATTTCTTTTGAGCAGTTAATCTCCATTAGATTGCCCAGGTCCTGTTATGCATCTCTGCTATGGATAAAGGACTGTGTAGGAAATGCTGTCATTAAGAAATTTCACTTTCTGTTAGTGCTGGTAAGGTCTGAATGCTTGAACGCTGTTTAGCTGTGTCAAGTAGTGGGTTTAAAACTATTAAATATTTTTTCTTTTTCTTTTCCTTTTTCTTTTTGTTTTGTTTTTTTTTTTTTTTAATCCTGCAGTACTTTGGCTTCCTCCCATGCGTACTTTTCTGATATGCTTTGGTCTATCCCAAACACTTGCCTGTCTGCTTCCAGCTGCTTCCAATCTCCCCTAGATGGACCAACCCCTATTGTCTAGATCTCGGCAAAAATATTGCTGTGTCCCAAAGCCCGGCAAAGTCAGCCCTGATCCTGTCCAGAGCCGTCCCACAAATCTCCCCCCGTGGCAGGTTTTCACACCCTGTGAAAGTGTCTCTTCCTCACTGCCTGCTCATCGCCTGCTGTTTTCTTCCCCAGCTCCCTGTTGCACTGACACCCTTCCATGGTTCCTGTGCGCTGGGTGGCCTGGGGGCTTGCTCCCTCTCACCCCCATCCTAGCCAGCAGGGCTGGGCTTTCCCCAGGGAAATGAAATATGCAGGCATGCCTGCCATTGCTTTGTTCCTGTCCCCGTTCAGCTCAGCAGATGAGGAGGACGAGCCAGCCCTCACGAGGCAGGTACACCTCCACCCTAGTTGCAGCCTTTGGTCCTGCTCTCCTCTGTCTTCCAGTAAGAGCCAACAGCAGTCAGAGTTGGGAGAGGCAGGAGAAGAGGAGAGGTGAAGGCTTGGTAGTGTTTTCCCAGTGCCTCTCCCCTTCTCTTCCCATCCTCAGCTCTATGCTGGCTCTCCCGGGTGACCTGCCCCCAGGTTGAGAGCTGTGTCTTTAGAGGGACCCCAGAGAAGGAAGCACTGGCCCGGCAGCCCTGGGCACAAAGGGCGGAGTTGCTGCGTGGCCTGGAGGAACCCTCGTGCTTCCCCTGCCCTCCCGACCATAAGCAGCGTGCTGCCAAGGGTAAGCATCCTACATCGGTCATCACTCTTCAAATACAGCAGAAAGGTGCAAGACATCTTCTGAAGGCGTTTTCATGCATTCCTTCTGGATCTCATTCCCCTTCAGCAGCGACATCTAACCAAGATCAGGGCTCAGCCTTGGCAGGCACCGGAGGAGCTCCGCTTGGCCGGGCTGTTTCCTCACGCAGGCAGGGCATCCTGCCACTCTCCATTTCCTCCCTTTGGCTAGGCAATGAGACACCCCGCGTCCCCACGAGCTGCCTCCACCTTTACTCATTCGCTTTTCATTTCCCCCTTTATTTCCATCCCTCTTCTCTGCCGCTCTCTCTCATTCGCCTATTGCCCGTGCTCAACGCTGCCCTTCCCTCAGCCCCCTCCACCCTCCTGTCTCCCCTGCCGAGCCCGAGCCACCCCCCGCCTCCCCCATGCCCAGCACCTCCCCAAAGCCCCCTCTCCTCTTTGGGCCCCTTTGTTCTTACAGTTGTCTGTCAGCTGGGCCTTCATTTTGAAAGCAAATCAAAGGCAGTCTGTTGTGAGAAAATGGAGAAGTGGCGAAATGACTGGGGATAGGAGGAAGCTGGGATTAGAAAGCCCTATTTTTGTTCTCACTCTCTTTCTTTTTCTGGTTTTGGCACAGGTAGTGCCAGAGTAGTAAGCTGTGTAAATTCTTCTTTTCTCATCTGAAGGAAAGACCCATGCCTGTTTTATCGCAGAGAAAAATATTCCAGCAAAAATGGGAGCACACTATATATTTTGATTGCAAAATGCTGCATTAGAAGAATTAATACAAAATTCAATGCCAAGCTGAAGATTTCAACAAAATAATAGGCAGGAATTGCTGGAAAGCATAATTAATAATTAGTTATTATCCTGTAACTATCACAATAATTAATGCGCAGTGTTTCGCTTCACCAGTTTTTTTCAAAATATTTGATTATTTCTGCCTTCACGGTGCGGATTTCAGGTGGTGAAAATGAGTTGCTTTGCACCGGTAGATCTCCTGAATATGCAATGAAGGAACCCGCAGCAGGCAGGAGCCCCAGCCAAGGCGGAAGATGAGACGGGGAGCTGGGAAACAAAGGTGAAGGAGAGAGGCAATGAAAGCGAAGCGCTTCGTACAATAGCTAAAATACAAATCTCCGGAGACTTAAAGATATTGCATGAACATCAATTTCGCATGCCTATTGTCTGAGTGGTATTAGCGTGTGTAGGGCTCGCCTCCCCCCAACCCCCCACCCCTCCGCCCCCCGCCTTCCTCTGAGCGAGGGGAGCATCATGGCAAATCAGGAAATAGCATAATTGAATCAGCTCCAGCACATGACAGGGCTTAAAACCCGCCTGGACGAGGCCCTGGAATGACCACACATCCCAAGCACCTTGGCATCCTGCCTTCTCCCCCCCACGCCCTCCCCAGATTACTTCTGTGAGTAAAGCAAGCAAGATTTAAGCCGCAGCTGGAGACGGTCTAGTCGTGGATTTCATTAGTGGTCTCTTTTGCCATCTATGAGACTTTATGGCTAAGAAGCTGGATGGAACAGCTTTCTGGAAACTTCTTTAGAGAAAAGACAGCTAAAAACAATGCGAGCCACGCTTATGCTGTTTACAGAGCTTGTTTACAGAGAGCTTGTTGTGTTCTTAGGAATAAAACAAAATGCCAGTAGTTTACCGCTGAGATAACACATGAGAGTCAGAACATACTGCCGTAGGTCAGAGAGGTACCATTTCCATCCCTCCCTCCCCTTTCGCCCCTACATAAAAGTTGACAATTAGTTTTTACTGCACATACATGAAGGGAGATACATGCTTTGGCCTCTATGTGAGAGCAATAATTCTCTTAAATTGATGTGTCAGCGAACTAAAACTCAATATTTTTTTCGCACAGTGTATTTTGCAGTCAGAGGACCTTCACTAATCGGAATAAAGCAATTTGGCTCCCTGTCATTGCTCACTGAAAACATATGAGCTGGTTGGCACGTATGGCCTCCTAGATTTATCAGTGTCTCCCATCTAGTGCATGGGAGGTTCAGGGCTGCAGCTCAGAGAGGAGTGAATTTTTATGAATGCTTTTTTCCCCTCCCTGAGAATTCCCAGAGCTAGATTTATTCCTTAGTTCCAGAAATATTTTATTTATTGTCCATATCCCATATCCTCTTTAGGTCAAACCAAAGTCATATTTTAAATTTTTTATTTGTATTACTGTGTCTTTATCGCTCTGTTCATAAAATAAAAAGCACAGCAGCCCAAAGTTTGGGAGAAGTACTGTTCCCATAGCTCTCCTTTCCTTTTTTTTTGTGAGAGTGCTGTGATTTGAACATACACAGATGTCCTTTCAGTGGGACCTGTATAAAATGGTCTTGCTGCATCTTGCATCAGGTTCACGAAAGGCCAGCTTTGGTGTCATGTCCATGTCATGCTGCCTCTAAGGAAGTCCTCGCCTCCCTCCCAACTGAACTGGTGCAGCTTACACTGGTGCTCTGCCAGGGTAGATGGGATAGGCATGTTTTAACAGTCAGCCTTTCCAGCTTGATTACACTGGAATATGCCCTTTTGCCTCACTGACTCTGTACCCTGTAGTCCCCCTCTCTCCTCCTGCAGCTCCAGGGATTGCTCTTTGCCAGCTCTTGAACTGTGCTTTTGCCTAGAGGAATGTTTCTCAGCCTTTGGTTAATGAGAACCACAAAAATGCCCTGGGATCCTACTGCAACCACCATATCACACCTCTAGTTACAAAGAAAGGGATGTTCTGTATCGGCTGTGGCAGACGGTGGTTGATATGCAATTTATTTCACAGTCAAGCCACGGAACATACCTGTTTGGGGTAGGAGGACTGTTTGAGTGTCCAGACAGCTCTTCCAGTGCTTGCTCATGACAGAAGGGGCAGCCCAGTCGGGGCTGGCCTTCACTGGGTAGAAGGAGTGTGGTTGGATTCCCATCCTGGGCTTGTGCACAGCCTGGCACAGGGCTGGGACCAGTGCTGTCGATACCACCATAGTGACAATCCTGTGTCTATGATGGCTGTATCCAAGACCTTGCTCCTGTCCTTTGTAAATGACCTTAGTGTCAGATGGGACCTAAAACACAAGCAGTGCTTCAGTGGGAACAAGGAGAAGATATTTCAATCATGGATGAAAAAAGTTTTCAGTGTATGCATTTGACAAGTTAGTTTCTTGCCAACTACTGCTCTAAAACCCTCTCTTCTCTTAGCCATTGTCACCTGAAAGTAGAAGTACTTTGAAGGCTGGCTGCATAACTGGCTTGACAAGAGGCATGTGGTCATTGCTGTCCTGCTGGACATGGACTTTAACTTGCCCACATGGTTGTGAGGACATCAGCTGACTCCTGACCCATGCACGAAGCTTAACCATCCAGGCAAAGCCTTCAGCTGGGATATACCAGTCTGGAAAGCGGCATCTGTTACAGCTTTGTCTTTTCCACAAGAGTCATGACTTCTGTGCTAGAGATAGATAGGGTTTGTTCTGTGCCTCCCTTTCAGCCTTTCCCTGGAGATGACCTGCTGGCCTCAGCAGTTGTGGGAGGACATGCTATCTTTGGCTTCTCCTGCTTTTTTTCCCATCTTCCCCTGGCACGTTGTGGAAGGAATGCTAAGAGGATTGGTTAATAACCAGAGAAAAATGTCCCAAGCCTTTGGAAGTCCATTTATCCTTTTAATCACACTTTCTCTAATGAGCTATATTTTTCTTACTTATCATTTCCTTTGTTCATACCCATTATGGTGTTATTCACAATTTTAGCTCAAACAATACTCTTAAATAAAAGGATAATATTAAGTGCATCAGCACAAGGAGGGGGAACTGCTTTTAAAAACTGAAAGTACTGCTTGATTTCCAATTTCAAAGCATTTAATTTCACCTGGTCCACACTTTTAATATTTTCCAATAAAATAACTAGATGGGGGCACATTAAAATGGTCTCAGTTGAGCTGTTTTAATAAAAGGAGAAAGTTTAAAGAGCTCGACCATGGATGAAAAGCTATTTAAAGCAGGCAGGTTGGATATTTCTGGCATGGATGCATGAGGTATCTGTCTCCACCTCTAATTAAAAGGTCTATATTGTTCAGTTCTACAACACTCCACATGATAGACATATTAAAGACCCAAGAGACCACCATGTTGTCCTTGTGTTGCATCTCACTCTTATAGCAGCCCCATACGTGTATATATAACCGATCCTGCCCGCATTCCTGGGCAATTTGGTGATCCGATCTTTGCAGCTCACAGTTCTGCCAGCCTGGCAGGGCAGTTGCAGCCTTTGAAAGTGAATTACTCTAGGCAACACCGAGCTCCTGGAAAAATGATAGTCTTTCTGCAGCATAGGTGGACCTACAGAGTCCAGAACTGGGAACAGGGTTAATGATATTAAAAAAAAAACTTGCTTCATTCTGCATCCTTCCATATGAAATTTTCAAATTGGCATTTCAGGGAAGGATTACACAAGGAAAAAGCAAATGGGTGCTTGTCCTGCAGTTGTTGGCCTACCAGAACTAGGAGGGAGCTGGGTTTGCTTGAATGGGGAGCCGGTATCACTCTTTATCTATCTGAGCAATTCCTAGTCTGTGGGATTCTGCTAAAAATAAAGCCAAAAAGGCTATCTAGTGGGCTAATAGACTGAAAACCCACATAAAATACTCATGCATCAGCCTTGGTGCTAACTGTGACTTGTAATCCCACAATTCTTTTTAACACGACGCCACATTTGTAAGCTGTGAAACAGCTAGAATGCTCTCTGAATTATCATCTCTTAAAAAGGGAAACAAAAAAAATTATCTTTTTTCTTTTTGAAAACATGGCTTAAACAGGCTGCAAGTAATGAACAGGCAGTTTTCTATTTTGCCAGGCACAACTATTGTGTACCAACAGATGGAAGGTGTACACAGTGTTTTAAAGTGTGAATGTCTCTAAGTGCAGAGGCATACGTTTTGCTGAACTTGGTCAGGGAGAGAGATATGGAAGTGCCTATAAACCTGGATGGAATTCCCTTAAGAATTTGGCAGCAAATATGGCTTTCACCCAGGGCTTCTTGGTGAGGGAGAGTTTGGAATGACACCCAAAAGGATCCCTCTTCTTCTATGTAAACATCCAACCCAAACCATGATGCTGTTTGTGGGTGATGAAAAATCCATTGTGTAACTGCATAGAAACAGTATTAGTATTCTTATAAAATGCGGTTACTGTCTAGAAGGAATCTCTGATGGCAATAGCAGCATTAGAATTCTTCATACACAAAGGAACTAATTAATTCTGGCTTCAAATAAGAAGTGTGGGTAGTTAATTGTTTTAAACCCCATTTCACAGCTAGGTGTAGGAGCAAGTAGGACTGTGTGCGTAAGTGATATTATGGAAAGAAAGGTCAAGTAGTTTGTGTGAGGTTAGACAACCAAGGGAGCGGCAGAAGCGAGGATTTAGACAATCTCGGATTCCAGGCTGATCTCCTGTTTATTAGATCATATTAGATCTTGAAGAGTGCGCGGATATTGGTATGCTTCTATTGGCCATTTCAACTGCATGTTATTTCCCCATGGTTTTTATTCTTATCCTTTAAGGCCAACGTTTGTTGTCAAAGATTACAACAACGTACAACAGATTACATTTTAATGGAGAATTCCAAAGTAATGAGGTATGTTTTCCTTTGTTGTCTCTAGTCTCATTGCTTCCAGTGCAATCTCATCTAGGATAAGGACACTGGAAATGTTAACAGAAAAAATGCTGTTGGGATTTTAACTACACCATCAAGGAGCAGTGCCATATACCTTTTTCTGTGTTGGCATCTCTGAGAAGAGCTGCGCTGGTGTGGGAAATTGTGAGACAGTATCTTTGAAAGGGATGCAGGTGCAAGTGTAGGGAGAGGAAAGGCAAAATCACAGAATGGATGAAGCAGGAAAGCACTTCTAGAAATTGTCTAGTGCCAGCCCCCTTGGTCAAAGCAGGGTCACCTGCAGCAGGTTGCTCCAATCAGGTTTGGAATATCTCCAGGGACAGAGACTCCACAAACCCTCCAGACAACCTGCTGCAGTGTTGAACCACCTTTCCAGTAAAAATGTTTTTTTCTTATGTTTAAATGGAATTTCTTTCTTGTCCACACTACCTTACAACACTTGCTTGCCATCCTGTTCCACCACTTCCTCATTTGATTGCAGGTAATCATCTCTCTCCTGGCCAGTCCTAGTATAAAGCGCTTTTGACCAGGTTGACCAGCCTATTAACAAAGATGCTTTGTCCTACTTGATGAGGTGGATCCCATCTCTTCCTACCAGTCCCTGATCCTCAAAGAGGGCCCCCATGACCATAAAACCTGAATAACTGTTGTTATTGTTAGCTGTGTAACCAGATGTTGGCACACAGAATCTATCCATTCCTCCTCAAGTCCTTCCCCCTCGCTGACAGGACTGAAGAGAAAACTAAGCTTAATATGCTCCAGGTCTCCCCTAGCCGTACACTGGTGCCCACACTGAAGAGTAGCAGGTGTAATAATCGGAGGGTCTGAAAAACCTTACCAGTGTCTCCACAATGTCCTGTAGCCAAGGCCTGAGCAAACAGCAAACCTCCCTAGATGATGGATCAGGTTGGCAGGTGGGGACCTCTTCCCCACAGTGGGGAGTCACCCACTACTACCACTCATAGCTTCTTTCTCGTGCTCCTGGGTAGTTTGGGCTCAGGCAGCTCAGGTGCTTCATGGGACACAATTTGCAGCCTCTCGTCTGCTACCGGTGCACTGACCCTGATCTGAATGTGCAGTTCTGTGGGTGGAGCAGGAGTCTTCCTCTTGGTAATAGAAATCATCAGCTTCCAGCCTTTGCTGTCATAGAGGTCTCTGTGACAGACTCAGCTTGTGCCTCCTTTGGTTCAATTGCAGGGCTATTTTATCTGCAAGGTCTCACAGAAGATCCAGTCACTTGCCTGTCATCTCCAAAGCTGCAAAGGACCTCCTCCAGCAGCTTCTTTACTTGGCAACACAGATCCTCCACTAGTGCTCACCTTCTGCAGGCAAGGAGATCATCACCCTTGCCCCAGCCTCAGCAGGAGGCCCCAGGCACTCCTGCAGCTCCAGGCCTGCAGAGCTGCATCCTCTTCAGGAACTTGGTCTTGGTTGGCACCTCTGATGTGCTGGGGTAGCTGCTCCAGTGGATGTTGGGGATCGTGCTCTGTGGCATGGCGAGCAAGGAACTCTCCTCTGCAGGGTTTCTGGCCTCCTTCTGCATGCTCTTCTGCACAGACTTCTGGTCAAACACCTTCTTTGCTGATGTTCAGCCGCTGGTGGGACACAGCACAGTTTAACTGAGTCTAGTGAGACTTGGTAGTGGACCTCAGTGTCATTCAGTGTGAAACAGCAACTACAATGGCAGAATGCTCCTCCTGTTTTTCCTTCACATGATATGAAATAAATAACCTCATGATCTCCATCAGACAGTCACTGAGTTTTGTAGTCTTTTCTTGTGTCATCTAGCCTGCTGAAGAAAAACTACTGCAAAACAACCAATATCGCTAACCGTAGCCCTTGATTTTTCCAAGGCAGTCTTTCTTCCATCTGGCACCAGCCTCAGGCTGCTTAGTTTGAGATCTCATGAAACCACAGTTGCAGGCGGTATGATTGTTCCTTGGCATGCAACTTCAACACTAGGGAGGGGACTATCCCCTCCTGTTCTTGCTCCATATTCCTGGTTGCATTAGTTCTCTGCTCCATTTAGTGATGTGAAAGGTAGGAATGGAAGTGCTTTGAACAAGTCCCAGGGGCTTCAGAACAGGAAAAGGGATATATCTGAGAAACGGGAGAGTATCTGAGAAGAGAGGAGTTATCAGTATGAGAGACCTCAAGCTGAGTGACTGGGAGTTGACATTCCTTCTATTTATTTATAAAATTTGTAACTGTGGAAATTAGCCTTAGAAGCTGTAGACCCATTACTGTTAGTTTTATCGTCCTTCTAAGACATACCCTGAGGCATTCCTGAAGATTGAATCCTATTGTACTTTGCAATAAGCCCATAATTGATTATGCTATGGAGCTTTAATATGGGTTGAGAAATGGAATCTAGAGTAAATACATTCAGAATTTTGCTAGCAGGCCAAATTTAAAACTGGTTTTCTGAACCTACCAGGATTATTCCTTCTGAGCTAATGATTTAATTTGAACTAGCCACCCTGAGAGGTGCAGTGCATGAGTAAGTCCAGGCTTTTTGCTTGCTGGGCTTCTCTAAAGAAGTTTATCCTGTCTACATTACCTGTAAGTTTGTAAAGATAAAATTAGATTCTAACATTATTCATTATAGGACATTTTAGGTCCTGCCTGGTGCTTCCTCCAGTAATGCTTCAGATGCCTGTCAACAATGCCATCATACACAAATTTGCTGATTTCTTTAATTTCTGAAAAACATGTATATTACACCATATTCTCAAAAATGAGGAATAACTGGATTAGGTGGTGTTGGTAGTTTGTCTTTATATTTCTCAGCTGTAAATACAGCCCATGTAGCTTCCTAGTCTTCCTTAATTATTTTTATTCCTGGTTCACTCATTTGATGAAAATCTATCCTTTCTAAAAGAAGCTTGTTCATTTTGCTCATTAATGAGGAATGAGAGGGATGTTGGTCTCTTCTCTCCCTTTCATTAGAAAGGTTCCTCTTTCCTTTTCTCAGTTGCTAAGGTCCATATTATTTCCTTTGATATGCAGGTGCCTCCTGCTAACTATAGCTAATTCCAGGGCTTAAAGTGAGCTAATTTGTAGATCTGGTAAAAATTGAAGTTTCTTAAAGCACGTCATTTGCTATCTAGGAGGGATCCTACACAAGCAAAGCCAATGATGTTGGTACAAGCAAAATAAATTTTGTTCAGAAGTGATGGAATTATCACTGTTTTCTGATAATTTTAAATCCTGGATTTGTTTCTGGACCTGAAATCTCTAAGGTAAAATTTGTTTGTGAGTTTCAGTCTTCAGAGTTGGTTTGAGGTGGGGTTTTTTGATTCGCAATATATATTTATTTGAAAATACTCCTCATGCAATGTTGTTATTGTCTGTGTGTGGTCTTAAAAGAAAAAATAATTAGTTTCATATTTCCCACTGGAAAAGAACACTCTCTCTCACTTTCTCTTTCTTTCTCATCAATAACAAAAAAATTGGTTATTTCCCCAGAACTACTACACCACTGGGTCTGCTCCATTAAGAAGTGATACAAGGATTCTGTGTTTCTATGGACAATGTGCTAATTCTGGTAAAGTCTCCTTTCACATGTTCTTACCAAATGTCATGATACTGTATTTTTGTTTCCTATGACCAGGTAAGAGGAACAAATGCAAACTAAAGGGACAAAAATCTGTCATGTCAAATTGGAGAGAGCCGCAATGAAAGAGCAACTTTATTTCATGGTTTGGGCTTTTCATAGAATCATAGAATGGTTTGGGTTGGAAGGGACCTTAAACATCATCTAGTTCCACCCCCCCCTGCCATGTGCAGGGACACATCCCACTAGAGCAGGTTGCTGAAAACCTCATCCAACCTGGCCTGGAACACTTCCAGGGAAGGAGCATCCACAACTTCTCTGGGCAACCCATTCCAGTGTCTGACCACCTTCACAGTGAAAAATTTCTTCCTAATATCTGATCTAAATCTACCCTCTTCCAGTTTGAAGCCATTACCCCTCATCCTATCACTACATGTCCTTGTAAAAAATCCCTCTCCAGCTTTCTTACAGGCACCCTTCAGGTATTGGAAGGCTGCAGTAAGGTCTCCCTGGAGCCTTCTCTTCTCCAGGCTGAACAACCCCGAGTCTCTCAGCCTTTCCTTATAGGATAGGTGTTCCAGCCCTCTGATCATCTTTGTGGCCCTCCTCTGGACTTGCTCCAACAGATCCATGTCCTTTGTATGCTGGGGGCTTCAAAGCTAGACACAGTACTCCAGGTTGGGTCTCACCAGAGCAGAGTAGAGGGGCAGAATTACCTCCCTTGATCTGCTGGTCATGCATCTTTTGATGCAGCCCAGGATACGCTTGGCTTTGTGGGCTGTGAGTGCTCATTGCAGGCTCATGTTGAGCTTCTCATCCACCAACACCCCCAAGTCCTTCTCCTCAGGACTGCTCTCAATCCTTTCTCCACCCACTCTGTATTTGTGCATGGGATTGCCTTGACCCACATGCAGGACCCTGCACTTGGCTTTATTGAACTTCATGAGCTTTGCATGAGGTTTCCTTCCTTAGTTCCACTGTAAAAGGTCACATGATATCTTTGGCACATAATGTTTGCAGCTGCATGTAGGTCAAGATGCAACAACAGACATACGTGGGAAGACAAGGCATAGGTCATGAGGAATACGTAAACAAAAACCACTCTAACATAAGCTTCTTTAGCAAGTATAACAATATTGCATTTGAATCAAGCTTTGAATCAGCTAGCAAGTTAAAGAAACGTGAGTATTTGGTAAATTTTGTAGCAAAGACCTGTTCCTCCTGACACTGAACTCAGTCAAAGTCTGAAAATGCATACTTAGTGTTATGCAATAAACTTGAACTTTAACATTATCCTCTAGCACTTTTTATCTGCACTTTCATTGCTCCAGGGAGACCTTGCATGTAAACTACCTAATTTTTGTTCTGGCACTGGGAGGTTCCTACCTCTGCATACAATAGCTCTCTGCAAAGCTTTGCCATATGAAAATGTTTTTCCCATTTGAAAACACCACCTAGAGCTGCTTGAAACAGGAGTAGATGATGCGATCATTAAAACCTGAGGGTTTCATGTCTGTTAAGGGAGTTTTTGTTTCTGCTGCAATGGAGGGTTGACTGCAGAGATTCTAGCAGAAGAGGCTTGGTGGTGTGAGCAAATGCAGATCAAAATGTAAAATCATTGCCATCTGTTTTGTACAGAGGAAGAGCTAGGATTTGGAGGGCAGAGTCTAGCAAAACCATTCCTTGTAAACTGTATGGCTCTGCTGGGTGGAGTGACAAAATGCTGGATGGAGATGAGGCACTGGTGACATGTGACCGAGCTCAGCTCAGTCCTTGAGAAATGGAGCTGGCATTCCCTAGGACAGCTCTCTCCTTGTTTCTTTCATACAGACCCATTTTAACCTTCCAGAAGGCCTAGATACATCCCCCTGCAATGGTTGTGTCATTTGATTGTGTTGATGCCTATGCATCAACATAGTGGACAGTCTTCCATTGTTTTTGTGACGAGAGGAAAAAGAAATGGCCCCAGCAGTTAGGGTCTTGGCATCTTGCTTGTGCAGGGCAGCGATTCCCTGTCTTGCAAAAACTCATACAGGGGCAAGAGACAACTGATAGGCTGATAGATGGTCCTGCTCATCTCTGTGGGAAGCACTCTCGGACTTCAGGAACTACAAGCACATGCATGCACATGCACACACGCAGAGGGTGTACACATGTGTAAATACGTATGTCTGTATTTAACAGGCACAAATTTGGAGGGAAAATGCCTTTACTCCTTGATGTGTTTCTACATGCATCTCCAAGGATGCTCAACAATGTTCTTTACACTAGCATCAAAGAGAAGATTTCTTGATTTTGAAAGAGCAGGCTTACAGAATTTTTATTCTCATTCTCATTTGTAACCTGGCATAATCCTCCCCTCCTCTTTTTTTTTGAAATGGGAAAACAGCACTGATGAAAAAGTCTGTATTAGAATGATATCTTTCCCCCCTCCTCCATATACCTCATTGTAATTCATCAGTGTGTTTATGAGGTCTTTATTAAGACAGGCCAGATTTATTTTTCATTTGTGTTAAATTGTTTATGCCCTTTTAAAAGTGCAGTGTATCCTCAGCATTGGGCTTTTCGTTATCTGCCTGACAATGATGAAGTGTTATGTTCTAACAAGTGCGCTAAGATCTTGTCCTGGTGCATATTCTGTGCTATTTGTGAAATGATAGTGATAAGGAGAGACAGAGAGACACGGAATGGATCAGGTGTGCATGTATCTAAATTTTTAGTAAATTTCTCAAACCAGTCCAAGTTGGTGGTGATCAGTGTTTACCAGCTTCTTTGATAAACTGAAGTGCTTCCCAAAGCAGTCTCATCCTGTTTAGGTGATTAAATCAGGGTCATATTTGCAAAAGAGCTCATTACCAATTCGCAGAGAGTGCTTACGAAGATCTGCTTGCTTATTTTGGTGCCTGGATGACAGCTGATTCATCCAATGAGAAGGCTGCTACCAGTCCTGTTTCTAGTAAAGTTATTACTTTACTGGTAAGTAGCTTCTAATTGGTATGCAGAGTCTGGAGTGAATTTACTCATTTTAAACATGCTGGTCAGGTTCCTGGGTTTGTGTGCTCTGGCTAGCCTCTGGCTAGCCTGGGATTCCAACAGGTACCATGCCAGCGTGCTGCAGCTTTTCCAAGGGAATATGTAAAAGTAATTAACAAAAGCCTCTCACTGCCTACACTAGTAGGATCTGTGCCTTTCCAAGCCTCTCGTGGCTGATGAAAAATTACTCACCATAGAGGCCAGCAGCACCAGCAAAGAGGGCAGAGCAGCCTAACTACCCCTGCACCTTAAAGCACAAACCAGCCACGGCAGGTGAGCTCCTTAGGAATGGTCAGGGCTGTATCTGAGCTCTCAATTCATTTGAGGCATCATGCAACACAGGTGGGAAAACCAAAACTGTTGTGTGCTAGTGTCGCAGTATCAGCCCTGCAAATGCTGCTCATGAATACTTCCTCCTTCGGGAAGAAGAGGAAACTTCTGTGCCTCCAAGGGGAACTTCCTCTGTGTCTCCCTCAGGAAAATAAGCCCTTTAACTCAGTGACAAGGACGGCAGCAAAAAGAATCTATGGACTGTAGCCATATAGCCAGTTGAAGTTCTCAGCTTAGCTTAGCTGGTCTTGATGGATGGATCAGATCTGATTTAAAACAAGAGAATAAGCGCTATTGATGTTTCTCTGCTATAGTTTTTTTTCTTTCAAGCCTTCCAAGAAACAAGGCTATTCTGAATCTTTTCTCCATGTTAATGAAAACAGCCTCAGGATTTTTTCTCACCCAGTTCCACGCTTCGCCTTGTCATCATACTAGAGAGCAGCACAGCATGGAGAAGAAGTAGAAGAAATCTCACTATGTGAAGAACACGAAGGGAGAGTGACACAGGTTAGAAGATGTCTATCAAATCAGCTCATTGCCACAGAGGGGGAAGGGAGGCACATGTCCATTAATTTTGGGGAAAGAGTAGATGTGATTTCCCACTCTGATAGAATGCTTTTTGCAGCACACACGCTATGGTTTCAGGAAAGTTAGTTTTGATTTACAACAGAGAAAGGAAGAGTGGAAGCCATTGTGTTTAAACCTCATCTGACTAGCAAGTGCAGCCATTGATCAGATACTTATTTCGGTATTTTGCCTTTTCCTTTTCTACATGTGATTTTCCCTGGACATCAGCTAAAAGAAATTGCCTGACCAGCTGAGAAGATAGTGTCATGCATACCCAGATGTCTTTCCCTGGGCCCATGTTACACAGAGTCTGTGCTATTCATGATTCTGCAGGTAGGGAGAGTCAGAACTATCCTGCCTTATCAGCTCTTGTGTCCAAACTATGGAGGGAAAACAGCAACAGAAGAAGGGTCTCTTCCAAGACACTTGCCAGAGCTCCAGCTTTTTATAGCTGTCGGCCTGGTGGGGAGTTAATGCCAGCTTGTGATTACTCAGGGTATCATATTTATGGCAAACTGACGTATGAAGCAATACTTGACACCTCTTAGTTTGTCTGTAAGATAACTGAGATCCTTAAAAGCTCCATTAGCTAAGCTGCAGAGTCATCATCCTCCTTCTGATTACCTATGGAGAGCTGGGATGGGTAGGTGACGCGCTAAAGAGGACACCTTGTGTCTTACCACGTTGGAGTTTGGAAATTCTGCGCTTAAGCCACCTTTGCAGAATCTCACGTGGCCAGAGCATAATTGAATAATTTGGTTCCAGGGCAAATTTGAAAATTAAACAACAACTTGAGGGAGTGGCCCCTATGGAAACCATGTCAACGAACAAACAGCATCAGAGGATTTCAGTGATGTTTGTATAAGGAGGATAATGTTTGCTTGATTATTGTGGGCTTTAACTGGCTGTCATCCTTCTACAGCAAAGCAACAGGAACTAATTGAAAGAAACCAAAACCAAACAGAGGTGTGATAAGTTATTTGGAATTTGAAATTCAAGTTGTATGACACAGTTTTGATAGGATACACATGTCACATGGAAAATTTCTATTTGTTACTGGAGCAGTGTAATTTTTAGAATTTCCATTGCAGACACTTTTGTTTGCCTGCTGAGAACTCACTGTTGGAACTGCAGTATGTTAAAAATGAGCAAAAGGGGTAGGTTTCTATTCTAAGATTTGTAATTTCTTTTAAACTCAAGCCACTAGCAAAGCTTTGGGGTGATTCAGTTAAAAGAATTAAGGACAGTTTCTTCCTGGATGCAGTTCCTTTAATTTAGAGGGACCGCCCAAAGACCTTGTTCCCAAGGGAGTCACACAACAGTCAATAGCCCTCTTTGCCAAACTTCCAAGCCCTTTTCAGACTCTGAACATCCATTGTCTCAGGTATTTCTCAGGGTCCTGCCATCAGCAATTCTGTATTCATCTTTGAGGTTTTCTTTCTGCTTCCTTTTTTTTCCTGCATTGGCATTTTTTTCTTTCTCTTGCGCATTTGTGTACATGCAGACCCAGAGCCCTCTCTTTAAAACTATACATAGCAAACCTCATCCTTCCATGCAATTCAGATTCCTTAGAAACTTCACACATTTTCATCTGGGCCTTGACACGAACTTATGTTTTGGCTGGAGGCTGCTATGGCTTCAGCAAACTAATTTAATAAAAGAGCTTATGGCTTCTCACCCCTTAAATGAAGAGTAGATGTTTCACTCAAATATGTTTAATCCAATCAGAATGCCATTGCAAGTTTAAATATGTTTTCTGATGCTTAAACTATAAGGTTGAAAATGGAGATTACCTTTTATTCCCTGAAAGTACAGTGTTTGGGACAGAGAGGCTAAGGCCCCATTTCAGATACTCATGTGCTGTTTGTACCACTGCAGAATAATGAACAGTAATAATACCGTATAAAATGTTTTTCCAAATAGAGACTGGAACTCACAGCTCTTGCAAAGGAGAAAGCGTTTGTGTCTGTACTTCATGCCTGTCCTCCACGAGCCTGAATTCAGAAGGCAGATGGAAAAATGTCAAAAATTCCCAACAGAGAAAATCTTATGTGAAGAAGAGCAAAATGTTAAAGACGCAGCGTGAGAAGCTTCACAGCAGCAGCCCTCGCTTCCACTCAGCCAGCCCTGAGGGTGAACCCCCACCCCAAAATTTAACTGCAATTTCTCGTAGTCCTTTTTGAGCAGATCACTAGCAACACTGTTCTGCCTTTGCATGGCCGTGCGTCACTGAGCTACCGTGAGCATTTTCCAGGATTAACTCTGCTCTGCTCCTCAATTGGTTTCAACGGGTTTAGCAAGCCTTTTTTTAGCCAGCGTGGAGAAGCTAATGCTCTTAGTTCTCAAGCTTTTTAAAAAGTGCACGAAGCCAGATCATCCCCTCCCAGGTTTGCCACAGAAGGGATGTAGCTAGCAGAAAGCCCCCAAAGATAGTTTGAAATCTCTTGGAGGAAAGGGAATGGAGCTTAAGAGACCTCAGCCTTCAACCTCCTTGTCCCCTCAAGACTGCTCTGTACAGCAAAGGCAGCCTTTGCAAAGGCTGTGCGGCATTGGTGAAGGGCCCTGTCAAATTCCGGAGAACCTCACAGGACACTCCCATTCCCAGGAAAACTGTGAGCAAATAGGACAGAAAAGTCATGATTCACAGTGAGAAAAATTCCCAATGATGGCTCTCTTAAATTTGAGGCTTTCCCAGAGAATTAATCTTCCCATTCCCAGAGGAAAGGGGTTGAGGGGGAAGCCCAAGAGATTGGTTCTATGCACAAAGGCCCCAGCAGCTTCACCTAGTAAGTGCTGGGCTTCCTAGCCCAATAGGCAACATTAGTAACCTGCTGGACAGATCTGCTTTTTGTTCCGCAAAGAAACGTCTCCCTCCTTCCCTTCCTCACAACCTCTCTGACCAGAAAATTATTCAGGCACCACCAGGAATTCTCTGCAATTTAGCGGAAATCTCTTCAGCCTCAGCTCCCTGCCTGTGATACAGCCTGGGGGAGTAACCTCTGCAGACCTCCTGCGCTGCATGTGAGGAGCGGCGCAGCGGACCCTTCCCTGTGTCTTTTATTGTTGGTGTTATTACTGACTGCACATCAGAGCAGCAGTGCTCTGGCTTTGAGCAGAGCCTCCCAGTCACACCCAGGATGAGCAAGCTAAAATCAGAGTAACTTCAGTCTTCCAAATATCAGTATGTCGGGGTTTGGACTGGCACAACAATCATTTGGATCCAGATCCTGCTATATCAAAACACCAAAGATCAGGGAACAGGAGAGAGGTTTAAATTCCAGAGAAGTTGTGGATGCCCCATCCCTGGAGGTGTTCAAGGCCAGGCTGGATGGGGCTTTGAGCAACCTGGTCTGGTGGGAGGTGTCCCTGCCCATGGCAGGGGGGTTGGAACTAGGTGATCTTTAAGGTCCCTTCCAACTCTAACCATTCTGTGACTCTATGATTCTAAATTCCTTCCAAATTTCTTTTAAAGAAGACAAGGTAAAATACAACCAACTTCTTTGGAGAGGTATTGGTGGTGGTGGTGGTTTTTTTTCCAGACATGTACGTGCTTATCCTTGTTTACTATTTCTACAAGACATTTACATAGACCTTCCCAAGAGCTGAGTGTAAGTCAGCCCCCAACCTTCTCGCAAAGATCTGAGCTTCCTAATAGCTTGTGTGAATGACATCCAGGGGTTGTGATTGACATAAGTCATTCATGCTAGAGAGTCTGTGCAGAAGGACAAGCCTCCAGCTATGAAGGCAATATTTTACTGTAATAAGGTGATAGATAGCATTCAGCATTTTTTCTGTTCCTGTCTCTCTCAGATGACCATTTGAAGATGAGAGAGGAGAAGGCCTCTGACCTTCACAGGGTGCTCTGATGGTGAACACCTGAGAGCCACATCACTCTTGTGCTGTGGCTGAGAGGCCATGCACCATGTCCATCTGTTGGGTTCTCACCAGTGCGGCTGTGTCCCTTCTGGATTGACAGCAGAGTGGGACAAAGAGAAGGTCTCCTGGCTCCTGTTCTGGTGCTTTATTCATGGATAAGGTGAGGTTCTTGTTTGATTGGCTTCAGTGAGACTGAAGGCAGGATGCCTTTTGCTAGGCACAATACAAGGACCCTCAAGTGTTTCCCTGAAAAGCTTACAAGATAAATGAGCTTCATATAAGGCTAGGGGGTGTTTTTTTGATTTTGAGGTTTTTTTGAATGTGTTCCTAGGATCTTGAAGAGTAACAAGTAGTGTGTGTCCTCTTAGAGGAGACAGAGTAAAAGCACATTTGGAGGGGGAAAAAACGGTTTTGTTTCCAAAGCCGTACACCTCCTGCTCACCAGGAGCAGTCCTGAACTGAGTAAATGGAAAACTTCTGCAACATGGGGAGGAAATCACAACTGGTTCTGGCCAATCATCAGTAGAAATAATATTCTGATGGCAGTTTGGCTTCTAGGTAATTTTGACTGGCACAAAGACTTGGAGGAAGACTGTTTGGTATACATGGATGATTCATCTCTCCCCCTCTCTGCCCCTTTTTAGACAAGAATAATTAATGGCTAGTTTAAGAGCCAACTAATGGCTGGTTATATAACCTTGTTAAGTACATGACAGACCTATGGAAAATGGCATTTAATTTCGGCTTTCCACTGACTCAGAGATTTTGTGTTTGTTAAATCAGACACAGTTTGTTAAATCCACATAGCAGCGATGGAAGAACTAATGTAAACTACTTGAGTTTGGACTGCTTGAGCAGCTGGCCTTCCTCTTTCTCTGCTGCAACCTGGTCACAGCAAGTACACCATGCTGCCCCATTCTAGGGGACTTAGGATCATGGTTTTTTGAGTGCTAGCCTAGACTAGTCTCAGACAGAGGGCTGAAATCTCATAAATAGTTAAACACGTGTACAGCACCTGATGGGTCTGCAAAATGAACAGGGCAAAACTCTCCAGATGCAATTTTGTTAGAAAACATCTGCAGAAAGCATTTGCTGTTCATGATTTTTTCATATCTGACCTAGAGATATTTTTAAAATATTTTCCTATTTAATCATTTCTGTTGTCTGTGGTTTTGGTGGTTGTGGTCTCTTGACATCCAAGTGGAGGTTTATCTTTTCCATCATCCCAGCAGGAAGAGCAGTGAGTCACATGAGCTGAATGAAACTTTGACAAGAAACCCCAGAGAGCTCCGAGAATTCAGCTGGTCCCACTGAAGTCTGGATCTTGGGCTTAGGACTGTAGAAGGGTTTGCAGGAAGGTTTGTAATTTCAGGATGATTCCAGGTTGCAATTTGGCAGAAAGGACCAAATCTGAGCATGGAGCGACTTTGAATCTGGAAGTCCATTAGCAAAATTGTGAGTGAGTACAGGGGATGCTGGAGAAAAGCCTGTGTGATCTTCTGCATGTGAAACTGCCTCAGGCCTTCCTGCTCCAGGGCAGTCTCATGGACAACAGTGCCATTCATTTATCTTTTTATTGTGAGTACTTTGGTGTTTTTTTAAAAACATACACACACAGAGACACAGACATATACATGTGTAATGTTCTTGCCACACATCCAAAAGAAGACATTCATGTGTCTTGTTAACTGATAAATGACTAAATAGCCTCCTTGGAGAACACACTATCCTACATTTGGCTGTAAGTAAATGTTCGGTAACAAGGGAAGTGACCCATCAGTCTCACACTTGAGGAGTGTGCTTTCCCTACAGCCCGCCCACTACCTGCTCCATCACAGCTGGGGTCTCCTCGCCCAGATTTGCTTCTTGAGCACTTTGTGTCAAGGCCAGCATTCAAATGAAAGAGAGAGAGGAGTCAGAAGCACGGGGTTTGTTCACCTGCATGTAGGATTACTGGCAAAACTATTGAACTTACCCTAGAGGGTGTCAGTGACATTTTTTTGTCCCCAGTACTGCCAGTAGCAGGAGAGGTGATGTAGCTACTACCATCAGTAGTGGCAGGTCCTGAGTCTTTATTGGGCCATTTAGCATCTTTAAGTGGTTTTACTGTATGTATTGGAAGTTGGTAGCCCCGTAGTTCCAATGCTGGTGGTTTTTTTCCATGATTAGTACCTTAGAAAATATCCCAAGCTGCTTCCCCCTCAAAATGCAGACACTCCCTTGCATGGATGGTCCATGAAAGAGCCACAGCAGCCTCAGCAGCACTGGGATATATAGGAGAGTATGGCTGGAGAGGGGTAACTTGAGATGAATTTGTGTGGACCTGTGTCCACAGGAGGAAGGCAGGCAGGACACCACCATGTCCCCTTTAGACACCGCTGGTCACCGTGATGCACCACAGAGGTACCTGATGGCGTGGAAGGCAATAGCTGCAAAACCAGCAGCCCACAGGCTTGCTGGCAGTCAGTGAAGTGGCCCGGCTGATGGTGCCTCACACAATGTGGCAACGTGCCCGGCATTCGCTTACACAAGGACTAATGGGAATGCGTAGGTGGAGGAGAAATAGTCTCTCTTGGCTTTCTCTGTGGGCTCCCATCTTGTTGATGGTAAACAAGCCTCTGACATGAAAATGGATGGCTCATCGTGCTGTTTTAGCCTATGGCACCATGCAGCTGGATGCCTGTCCTAAGGGAAATATCTGTTTTTACACAAAGTAATCTACATCTGGATTTTCTCTCATTTTCATTTTAATTTTGAGACTGGACTTGAACAAACTGTATGCATGAAAAATAATGCGTTCATCATTATTATTTCAACAATTTTTTTTCATTTATTATTAATTTCAGGACACTGTTTCATAGTCTTTTATGGTGAAAAGAAAACAGAGTTTAAATAAAATTAATTATCAGGATTTAAATAAAATTAATTGCCTGTTAGAAAGTGACAGAGGCCGAGGAATTCTGTACCTCATTCTTCCTCTCTCTCAGATGTTTCAGCCTCAAATGGGATGGTGCTTAAGGTCTTCCCTGGCAAAGGTCTGGGAAAGGTCTACTGGGAAAGGTCTTCCCTTCCCCAGTACACATTTTCACTATCTCCATGTAACTAAGACTAAAAAGGGTTCCATAACTTCAATAAAAGTCTTTTCCTTCAGTCAGATTCTTCGTTTTGCATTGCCAGTGGTTTCTGAGCTGTGTTTCCCTTTTACGCCTAGTAAATTTAAAAATGAATATGGTTTACATGGAGGTCATTCATCCATGAAATCCATAGCAAAGAATTAGTTGGAAAAAGACTTTTAGCGTAACTTCATCATAGAAATGACAAGGACAAAATTTAGTTCAACTTGCAATTCTTTCTCACACTTTTGAGAAGAAAGGGAAAGGTAACTTAGCAGTAAAAGATCTGTTTATTGTTTGCTCTCCTCCTGCTTTCTGCAATATCTGCTTATATAGTGGCAGGCTTGCCATATGTCTTTAGTTAAAAAATACTGTGAATTTTGTACGCGGGATATTTTCCACTGAAGTGTGGTGGCTATGAGTCCAGGCAAGTGCCTTTATTTTTCTTTCCTGCACCAAGGTAGATCTGGAGGGGTTTGTTTCCCTGAAGCACCTCTGGATTTAGATGAGCACAGCTGAATATTGAATCTGCCCCACTGTCTCCTCGGCGCAAAGACTCTGAAATGGATTTGTGAGTCTCAAATCAGTCCCTGGGGCATCCTAGGCCGCACTGTAAAACCACCATATGTAAATTGTCGCCGTTAAATAAGTTGCTCAGGAGGGAGGGAGAACAGGATGGGAATTGGAAGTGGCTCAGCGCTCATGCTGGGTTTCAGACAGGGCTGCCCTGGAAGGTTCAGAGGTCACCGAAACGGCAGGGAGATCGTATGGCTGCCATATGGACTGCGTGTTGCAGATGGGGAGGTCGTCTCCGTTACTCCCACATTCTGCAGAAAAACAGAAATAAAAAATGAAACATAAAAACCGAGCTCCTTTCCATTCAGCTGTAGGTACGGGGTGGAAGAGGAGAGCAGGCGCTCCTTTCAGAGTATTTCTGTGATAATTCATTAGCTGATGTCCCCTGTTTTTCATCTCTTCGGGGAAGTCTGCTGAGAATTTATTGCTGAGCCATTAATGAATTTTTAAACTGTCAGGGAGTAATGTAAATAAGTGGGATCCCAGATTGTTACAAAGCCATTATCAGGTCAAAAATGCCTGCACAGAAACTGTTGCTTCAAGCAGAGGGTAAATCTTCGCGTAGAGCTACGCGAGGGACAGAGCCCCTCACAGAAATGCCTGCACAGCCCCGTTCAACAAGACTCCAGCTGTTGCCTGAACTCTCTCCCTGCTGAGGGGTGAAACAGTGTCCCCCAAGGAGAACATTTTGATTTTTGAGCTGTTTTTTTTTTTTTTGTGGCTTTATTGCAGCTGAAGGAAAAGCATAGTTAAATGCCCTTGGCCTTGGCTTTTCTTTCCACTGGCCAGGAAGGCAAGGTTTAATTGTGTGGCGGTGAGTTTTGGCACAGAGACCTCTAGAGCATGGTCCATGGTCAGTGCTGGCCACTGCTGCTAGCTGCTAGCATGGGGCAGGTTTTTGGAAAGGGAAGAGGCACTCGGTCCTTGCCAGGAGGAGCAGGGGAAGGAGGAAACAGCAGGCTTACAAGGGAGGAGCAAGGACTCACAGCGGGAGAAAGCGTTTCAACAGACATTTCCAACTCCCGGTCCTCCCATCCACACAGCAGATGAGTTTCAAACATGACACTTAAGCGTAGTGAGCGTACTCCTACTGTGACAGCGAGGTGCCCAAGCAATTGCCCCAGTGCTGTATCCCTGAAACCACCCCCCTTCTGCCTAAGCCTGGGAGAGCAGCTCAGTGTGCTCTGGCTGCTGGAATAGCTCATCAGATGCATCTGCTACACCTATGACTTAGTTTTGACCCTGTTGATTAACTGTAGTGAATGGGAACACTATTTTGTGACAGCTGCAACAGCCAACCAGGAAGGTTTTTAGTGACTGTTCATTTCTGACTTTCAATTTTGTTAAAAACCTGAGCCCTTTCAATAGAACTTGTTACTGCCTTTATAAACATAGAAAAAAATTAAAGCAGCAGATTTAATGATGGAACCAATTCTAGGAAAACTTGTCTCCAGTGCTAGGGCTTGATTTGTCCAGCACAAGAGGTTTATTTGTTTGCTTTTTATTCTACAGAGGAGAAAAAAAATCCTTTCCCATTCCAAAATAGATAATCAGGCATGAAAACCAGACCTGTTAAACATCAGAAGCAAGGACTCATGTGCCCAGGTGCCTGATGTCCAAAGAGTCACATTAATGTCAATGTGCTTTGGATCATTAGCTCTTAAGCTTCTAACGATGTTCCCTAATGACCCTACTGTTCTTCCTCCTCCATCAGACTCCCTCTAACCTGCAGGACCTGTGCTAACTTTTCAGGGCTTTGCTGTAAGAGAGCCTTTGAAAAAACATGTAAGTATCCCAGTAATATATAAGAGACATTACCCGTTGGGAGTCTGGAATGTAATTTATAGGAGGTTGTATCCACAATATTCATTATGTGAAGGCTCAAGTTCTTATTCATTTTTTATTTCATTCATTTATTCTGCTACAGGGACAAGAATAAAAAAGAACACCTGTCCCAAGATTAAGGCAACTTGCCATTAATTTAAAACTGCAATATAGACGCTGGTTACAAAATCAGCACCTCCCTCCTCCCCTCACACGCACACTTCCATATACTAACAAGCAGTCAGCATTTTCTCCTGGCCAGGTCCAAGGCTGGGGCAGACCAGCATCATGATAGTGCCTTCAGCTTTCCCTGGGTGAGGTTTGGCACCCACGCACTTTGCTCTGCACCGATTGAAAGCTCTGTTTTCTGCAAAGCCAAAGTATACTCTGACTTTGTCTTGATCCAGTACCTTTCTCAAGGTCCAGAGAAGGATGCACTGGGTGATCCCAGCAGCTGTTCTCCCTCCACGGGGACTACAAAGACTTTTGCAGTGTCAGCACAAAGTAGACTTAAAACGCCCACTCTGTATTTATGGGCTTTGTGAGCATCATACGTATGTTTATATTTCTCTCTGAAACTAAGGGCGAGCAGGGCCCCACCTTGCATTTCCAGTATGGCAATTAGTGTTAACCCTGCACGTGTCCTCCAGGCAGGGATACAGCCCAAGGGGTTCTTGGTCTGGCACTCTTTCCACTTGCACCAGGGCATCATGAACTACCTCTAGGAGAAATTGTTCTCAGTTTAAGAGGGAGCAGAACTTGACCCTCCAGGCTGGCAGTTATTGCAAGAACATAGGGAAAAATTGTAAGGCATGCAGGATGTGGGAAATGGGTACTTCTCATTAAAGTTGTGTGCTAGGGAGTCCTCAGGCTATTCAGAGGGTTCATAACTTAGTTTATGTTTTCTGAAAGATCCTAGAATATGGTCCTACCAATAGTGCAGAGGTTGCCAGATCTTTCACATTTGGGCATAATCTCTGGCCTCATCACCGCCCAGCTGATCTCTTCATATATTTTTAGCACACATAAAGCACCAGAAGCATCAGAGTTATTTTGGTAGTTAGGTCCGTCTTGCCACCTTCTGACACTGCTGCTGCTCAGATTTAGATAGCCAGGGAACAAGGCCTTCTCAGGCCATCTTGGAACTGTCTTGGAACATGCAGCACAGCAGCACCAAGGCAGACCAAGGGAATCCTCCTGCTGCTTACGCTGACCTGAAGAGGCACAAGAAAAGTCTTCATAGGGGAAAAAACCTGGAGGAAAACACTGGTAAGTGAGTCAGCAGAAACCATGTTTGCTGACTGGTGGGATGGCAATGCAGCATCCTGTGCGCAGTCCGAGCACTCGCAGCCAGGACAGTCACCTTGGGGAGGCTTGGCTCCAGCCAGCTCCAGGCACCTGGAGGGAGGCAGGCGCCTGAGCTCCCTGCGCCAGAGGCAGCCGCAATACGTGGAATGAATTGCCCTCTAGAGGTGCTTTTCTCTCTCCGCTGGACGTACTGGGAGCCGGGACAACCAGCTCGGACTAGGGCCTTTAAAGAGCCATTAAACAGCCACAATTCAGTGCTGTGACTCCTCCGTAAAACTCCAGAAGCTCTGCCTGAAAAAATGGATGGGAATTTACCTTCTTAGGATCATCTGTCCTCCCTCTCTGAGGTCTTGGTTGGGCACTGCAGGAATCATTGTGCAATCAATATTATTAATGCTAGCAAACTGACTCTGGCTCTAAATATGCACACACCAAGAAAACAAATCGAAACAGTAAAAGAGGTCTTTGTGGTAACACAACTTCAAAGCTGAGGTTTTAATCACATAGAAGCTAAAGAATGCAAATATGTGGTAATCAGAGTATTGTAACTCATCCATCCAAATGTTAATAGTATTTTCTCACCATATATTACATTAGCATTAATGGCTTAAGTTCAAATTCCACACTGTTTTCTACAATTATGACTCATTTTTCAGCTAAGGGGACTATCCATGGTAATCAGCATAGCTGGAGCAGGATTTTTAAAGGCTTATGTGAGCATGTCACGTGTGTGTGATTCTCCCTGTAATAACTTTTGAAACCCTCTGGCCAAAGCCAACAAAATGCAAAAGCATGGTAGAGGCTGCTTAGGTAATTCGGTTGCTACAAGGTCTGTGTAAACAGGCAGTTGTGAAGAGAAGAGACCTGCCACTGAACAGGATGCCATAGAATCATAGAAGATCTTGAGTCCATGCTGCTGAATGAGCTCAGGCACTATTAGACATTGGAGACCTCACACCAGAGAGAGTACCTTTCTAACCCAAGAGAGAAACATTTCTCATATCTCAGGGCCCAAAGCCAAAGCCAGCCGTGCCTGAGACACAAATCCATGCACTTTGCTCCTCTCAGTGCCAGCGTCCACAGAACTGCTTGTTAATTGAACAGTGTCTTAAAGCAAGTGAGAGGACATGTATTTTGATGTGCCGTATTCTGCAGCTATCCTAAAAGAGAGGTAAAATAAGCACAGAGGTTGCTTTGGGTATACAACCTGGCTGCTGCCCTTCCAAACAGAGACACCATCAGAGTGACGCAGAGCTCTGGTGCACCCAGGCTCCCATGCTCCTGCCTGCACGTGAGCTTATCTGAAAATCATTAATTATTATTAAAAAAAAAAAAAGAGCAGTGCCCAGATAGAATACATTCATATGGAAAGCAGAGGGCTAGACAGGCCCTTTGCCTTACACCATGCAGGGAAAGTTTGCTTCATCACACTTTCCCCACCTGCTTTGGGTTCTGGTGTTCCTCAGGTATGCATAAAGTGCAAGCGAAGAGTAAACTCTTAAGCCAATATGATTTTAGTTATCTGAAAACACAGCAACAAATATCATGGGTTTCTGTTCTAAGGATTGCTTGAATAGACTTGCTTTTCCTAAGTTAAAAAAGGAGTATAGAATAAAGACATGAATGATTCTGTATCACAGCTACAGTGATTATTAAGGTGCTATAAGTCAGAGAGAATTGTCTTTATTTTATTAGAAACAGTCCTAGAAATTAAGTTTGTTCTTAGCTGGATAAAACCAAGTCTGTCTCCAATCCCTCTCCTTCCTACATAAAGCTCAGGAGTGATTGTGCTGGCGAGTTTGGTTGATGCTTGTTCCTAATTCACTTTGCAGCTCTGCTGCACCTTGCATTTGTAAATCCCCACGCACTCACAGAAAACACCCACAACACCAAGATCCCTGTGTGGTGAGGATGTTTTAGTGCCTCCACTTCAGAAGTGGTTGAAATGAAGTACGGCAAGAAGTGGCGTGGCTCATCCTTGAGGCAGCTGCTGATAGAACCAGAACAGAGCATAGGAGTCCCCATGCTGGGAACCTTGGTCCAGGCTGGACCCCTCCTTTATTGCTCTCATCTGAACCCTCAGCAGAATGACCCAGCAGCACCTGAGGGCTCACCATGTGCTTATGCTCAGAAAAAACCAAATTCACTCTGGTTTTGATATTCATGTTTTTTTCAGTGACATTGAACTTTGAGCTGAACTTCACCTGTTCTTCTCCCTAATCATCAGCTTCCTTTTGCTTATATTCTTAGGTATGGATGAGAGCGGATGGCAGGTCGCAGGGTTAATCTGCATCTAATCCATAGCACAGTCACGATGCTGAGCAGAAACCATGTTTAACTCTCTGCTGTGGGCAGCTATCCTGCCTGCTGGGGTGGGAAATCCAGCTGGTTGATGCACTTCCATTTCATTGTCACAGAGAGCGTGACAACAAGGTTTCAGGTCTGAACAGGACCCCTTGACAGGGGCAAGCCTACATAGTCTTTTGTGGGCAGACAAGACTGTTTTCTTCTTGAATTTTTTAGTCAGGTGTACCTCAAGAAACACTTTATATCCTGCTGTTTTTCCAGAACATTTGGAAAAGAGAACAAGGTAGGCGAACCTGCTCATAAGACTTACTCTCAGTTTTCTGATCTCAGGCTTGTTATTCTTTCCACCATGAGTCACTCTTTTTAGAGTGGCCCAGTTTACCCACCCTCGCCCCCTGCTTTATTAGCAACAACGAGAACGGTTGTGCGGCAGCGATGCTCGTATGGCGCAGGATGTTCTCTTTGTGTAAGTCTTCTTTTGTATTTTTGACATTTGTGAGTGTTCTCATCCTTTAAAAAGCAGGCAGAGCCTAAATTTCAAAGGTACTCATTGCCTGCAGTGACAACGTCAGATGAAGTATGGGTGCTGTGTCTTACATGATCAGGCCCACAGGTGAATAACATGGGGGGTGGCATGAACCCTCGCTCAGCCAGACACATAACCCAGGCTTCAACCTCATTTTTAGCCTGCTTACCAAAGGAGAGGAGGTTTCTACAATCATATGTTTGTTTGTTTGTTTGTTTGAGCCTCCCATAACTTATGAGCCAATTAGCAGATTTCCACTGAATTTGAGAAAGAAAGAGAGATGTCTCAGATATAATAAGACACCCCAAGTCTTTTGAGACCAGGCAACTGAAGAGAGACTTCACTAATTCCCCAGTGAGGAAGAGGCCACCGTGTGACTCCAGCCATCATGGACACTGGAAAATCCACAGGGCTTTGCTCGCTCTTGAGACCCAAGCTGACAGCAAACCAGAACTCGTCAGTTCACTCACTCACAAAACAAACTTGTGCCCTAAGCCCATGAGGATCCTCTTCTGTAAACTTTTATACCTGTGAGGGATTTTGTTCTCACAGGTAATCCTACCCCTGGGCAAGGGACAAGGAGTGCCCAGACGTCTCAGTTCTGCTGTGGATGTGCTGGCTTGCATGACTTCTTTTTTTTGGGGAAGCCCCAGCCTGGAGAGTTGCTGCTGATTAAGTTCTCGGGCTCCCATGGAAGGGGAAAGATGATACACATTTCAGCCAGCTCTTTGAGGTGGAGGGAGCAGAAACACCTCGGTTTTGGATCAACCTTAAAAAAAAAAATAAAAGAAGAAAAGCTGGATTCACTAATTCACTGAAGGTGGCCAGGGAAACATAGAAATGATTAAAAAAAATCCCTTAGGTCAATAACCAGTTTGCCTTTGGAGAGACACAAGGGTTCAGTGGGTGTAAGCTTAATTAAGCCAGCCAAAAACTGAAGGGAAAATTAGAAACCATTTCCAACAATGCTTTACAAAACCTTCCCATCGAAACAGACACATTAATTGAATAGAAGCTGCGCGGTACTTTGATACATGAGCCCCAGCCCAGGGTGCCTCTTGCTGCAGAAAGCAGCATTGTGAGGTTTCATTTAGAAGCAGCAATCTCTCACCGTTATCCTTTCCTCGTCGGCAAACATCAGCTCCCTTCCCCCCC
>KZ506724.1:48612-71521 GCA_002844005.1 Limosa lapponica baueri | reverse complement strand
GGCTCATCCCCCTGACACGTTCCAGGACCAGCAATCGCCTCTGCTCTGGCTGCCCGGCTCTTTTTCTTAGTATCTCCATGACACCTTTAGGATTACATATCCCTTTGCACATTTTTAATAGAAAATATTTGAGTTTGGATCTGTCTTCTTGCCGTCTTTAATTGTTGACCAGCGTCTCTAAAAAACCTGTGCACGCTGAAAGATTTCTGCCCTCTGAAGAACTGCTGCAGTGGGGAGTTACTCTTCATGGGCTGTGCTTGGGGCTGCTTTTACCTGTTATTTCCAACCTAGATGAAAGTTTGTGTGGTACACAGGCTTGATTGATTGAGGCCAAGAACAAGCCAGCTTGATTCATTACTGGAACAGTATGTGTGTATCTCTGATTGATAGGGGAGGGCTTGGAAATGAGCCCGGGTCAACAGTCAAGCCCAGGGCCTATCTAGAAGAGCAGGCATAAAGTAAAGGCTGATGGGCCACGTCACTCCCCTCTACACCTTGGCCTGGATTCCAGCCTTCTGGCACCCTGACCAGCTTCCCGTGTGCACCCGCGTTGCACTGAGGAAGTCAGTGCTGAATGCAGTGGGAACTCTCCTGTTGGGGTGGGTGGGTTTCTCTGGCTGCTCATTGGAAAGATGGACTGGGCTACAGCTGATAGTTTCTAGTGCTCGGTGTTCACAGCACAGCTGGTCAGAAATTCTCTGGCATGCTGGTCTGGCATGGCAAAATCTAATAATACAGCGGCATTGAAACACACTGGAAACATGTCAATTTTGATGAGATCGTCCCAGAAACTAGGCAGATGCAGGATGACATTCTCCCTGCCAAGCAAGTTTTGAAAGCTTCCCTACCTCCCTCCAGGGCAGCCCACCTGGCAGTCTGGTGGGGAGATGGCAGGCAGGGGGTGGAGGCTGCCAAGTCTCCATCTTCTGGCTCCCTGGCAGCAGGACTTCCCAGGGCCTCCTGGCTGCTGGGCTTCCTGGCTGGCCACTGAGCCCCAGGAGTGCGCTGGAGAGAGCACGTCGATGGCCAGAGAAGTCTTGGGGATTTTCTGTTTCAGCCCTGCAAGAGAGACACAGATTCCTATCCTTATACGTTTTTGTTCTCTTTTGGAAGCAAATTTGATAGAGGCTTGTTTCCTTGGCTGGGTTTTATGCTTCCTTATTTCCTTGGGTTTTTAATTCAGAATTCCCCAGGGCACAGGAAGAGCAGTTTCTAGTCATCCCTTATGCAATAACTAGTTGTAAGAGGAGGCTGGACATCTTACAGGGTTTTTTTTGCCTCCTGTGAGGCTTCTCCTCCTCGGATCAAGCAGAAGAGAAGACTGGAATCAAAGATGGAAGGCGGCAGTGGGTGGGTTGTGTATTTTGCTGTTTCTTTCCCAGTAGCCTCCAACTTTTCAGAAAATCAGTTAGTAAGGTACATAACAATCCTTTCTTTTCTATTTTTTGCAGCTATCACTAAAATGACTTGGCCTCGAAAGGGCACTCACTTGATGGCAGATGGGAATTGAACAGTCGGTGGGACGACAACGTTCCTGTGCCACAGAGTCCTGCCCTGTCCCTGCCAGGCAGTGTTGAGCAGGAGCATCTCGGCCACCCTGACCCCAGGGAGTAGGTGGCTGCAACCACAGGGCTCAGCACAGCTTGAGAAGAGGCACAAGCGAGCCTGCGGTGAGGTGCGGGCTTTCCCAGCTGAACCTCTCCAAGGACCTGAAGTGAAGCGGCTGTCCTTGTGCTACCCTGCTCAGCGTGGCAGACCCACCCCCAGTCAGATGTTGCTTGGGGCAAGGTCACACTCGTGTGATCATTGTGTCCTGGCCAGAACAAGGAGATTCCCCAAGGCAATGCTCCAAAATGCTGCTCACAGGTACTTTCCAGGCTATTTGTTACAGGTCAGTTAGTGGATTTTGAGGACTGTAGATCAGGGGAAATATTTGAAGGCAGCTCTGAGGCATTCCCATGTCAGATGCACACTTGGTTCAAGGGTCTGAAGTATGCGTCAGTATCTCCTGGCTTTGCCCCAAGGGATGGAAAGGGAGGCCGAAGGGGAGAAGGAAAGGCCAGCTTCCCGAGGCTAAGCTGGGAGGCGGAGTGTCCTGGAACAGTGTCAAGACCTGCTGGAGATGTCAGCGGGATCTCCCCTTCAGTAAACCCTTAGGGGTCATTAGGTGATGTTTCTTTTTCGGCACAGCATAATATGGTCCATTGCCTCTGTTTTGCTCTGTTAGCATTGTTTTCCCACTGACTTTCGTGTTGATCTAACATAACTGTTGCATCTCATTCCCATCCTAAAATGAAGTATAATCTGAGGGAGGCCTGTTTTTCATTAGCGTTGAACTTGCAGCACAGGAACTTTCTCTGACGCAGTTCACAAGGGGGTGAGGAGGTGGGAGGGAGGGTTAGTTATTACCTCTGTTTCCTCGCTGGAGCATGGGCTTCTCTCCCGAGCTCTGCTGTCTCTCCCAGGGGCCAGCAACTAATTCCTCCATACCCCTGCATGCCGGAGCCTCTCTTTAGAAGAGACTTCCAATCATGACAAATTATCTGTGCTGATTTTGTGACATGAACTGTTACCCATTAGGGAATGAACTGACACCAATAAATTCATTTCACTTACAACCTCACACTGTGCATGAATTGAAGTTCTAGAGGTGAAAGACATAAATTTACCAGGTGGGCAGGCACACAGCTTCCCCCTAAGACTGTGCACTTCACCTTTGCTACATTCGCTGCTTCTGCTGGGCCAGCCCAACATTAATTTTGCATAGAGTAGATTTCTTCTGTGCTGCGCGCAGTCCATATGATTTATACGTGCCTCGAGTAGCTGTGTGAATAGCCTTACCGCAGAACAAACTACTGGTTGTGCCTTCACCAAAATAAAAACTTCAGACCCAAACACAGCCTTTTGCTTTACATGATAAGAACAGCTAGTATTTGTGTAGCATCTTCTGGCTTTCAGGCTATGAGGAGTCAGTAATTAATGAGTCTTCCCTGTGCCCTGGTGGTGCAAGCGACCGAGCATTATTTATTAGACAGAAAGGAATTCCCATTTGTGCGGATCTATGTCTTAGTCATTCTGATGGTAAATTCATCAAATGATTCCAGCAGATAAGGCTCTCCTCCCCAAACACTCTGTCAGTCAAGTGGCGGAAAGTTTCACTCATTTACCCAAATGAAAACCTCACAGTCCCCTGGCCAAATAGAAACTTCCGAGCATTTAGTTAAAAGCCTCTCGTCATGTAATTCTGAAGAGGAGGGGGGGGGGGGGGGGGGGGGGGGAAGAAAAAGACTTTCCCAAAAGGAACAGACAAATGTTCACGCAGAGGCAGAGAGGAATGTAGTTGTGTGTGTGTCCACATGTTCCTGAGAGCTCCTGATCAAGATGGGGGTCCTATTAGGTTGTGCAATGCAGACACCGGGGGAAGGCAGTCCTCAGCCTGGAGCTCTTGCTGACCGCATCCCCTCTACCTGCATGTTTTGAATGGCTGTTTTGAAATAAAGCTTACTGGACATAATATGAAATAAGGGGTCTTGAGGATGAGGTCTCTCCTCTCCTTTTCTTACAAACAGCTATAGGAAGGAAGGATTAGACATGGTCATGGGTGACAGGTCTATAAACAGATATTTAAGGGAAAGAACAGACAGGGATGTGCCCTTCAGCATCCTTAACACACCTATAAGTGTGGGTGAGGGGAATGGGTGAAGGGAACAGAGTCACAGAGAGTGGCTGGGTTCACGTGCTCTCCTTAAATTGCTTCTCTTAAGACAGAGCACTGGGCATGATGGACTGCTCGTCTGACCCAGTGGGGCATTTTTTGTGTTCTTTTGTTAAAAGGGAAGGCTGGAAACAGCCTCCGGAAGCCGTAGGAGGGAAGACATGGCTTTGCTGGGTCTTCCAAGTACAGTAAGCACTGGAAACACCTCCAGGGTTGCTGCTGGCTGAGCTGCTTCCTTTTGCTTTCATCCAGCAATCACACATTTTCCCAACCCTCTGAGGAGCCAGGCCCACCCCCAGTAACAGCATACAAAGGTCACATTTCTTGTGAATGTGCAGGAGAACCTGAAAAGAGCCAGTGGCTGGGCAATGAGTCTGGTCAAGAAATAGTCGTTTTTTTCTTTCTTTTTCCTTTCTTTTTTTTCTTTACCTTTTGGCAAAAACATCAAGTATCGTGCTTTGGGAATACTGTCTAAATGCATCACAGTGGTTGTTGCTTAAAAGCTTTATTCCTCTCTTCACTTGTAGATTCTGTGCTCCCTGCTTGAACTTCATTAATTCAATGAACTGAACCTTATTTTTGGTAAGCATCCTGTTGACCTCTCTGTAACTGCAGGAAGCTCTTCACCGTAAACATTGTCTTTCTCTCCAGTCATAGCTTGTCAGCTCCACGGAAGAGAGATTGTGGTCACCTCTCTGCCTGGAAAGTGTTTATCCCGCTGTCGTAAATAAACAGAACAGACTGGCAATGGGTAAGGTGCCCAGGAGAATCTCTGGGGGAAGAGATCAAACCCCAGACATACCTCTGAATACCAATTTCCCCAGAACTTTTCCATTGCACGTGAGAGGGAGAACCACCTTTTCAGCTCCTTCCTTCCTGCTGCTCTGCAGGCTCCCCTTGCAGGACAGCAGAGCCCCAGCCCTTGCTTTGGGTTGCTGTGATGCCCTGTCCTCCAGGCACCCCTAATGCGGTTGGATGTGAAGGAAAAGGTGAAGGGAAAGGTGAAGGCATGGTGGCAGGGAGTTTGGATGCCCTTACCCCATTATAGTGTGGCAAAACTTGTCCTGGGCTGACCTGTCCCACATAAGCAGCAGCAGCAGCAGTGCTACCAGGCTCCTCTGTTGCTGCTTCACTGCCACCAAAAGCATGGCTTTACAGAGAGTTTCATGCCTGTCAGAAACGAAGGCAACCCAGGTGGAAAATACCTTCCCTACCCTCCCTAGTGCTCAGGCTGGGAAGGCAGGGATACTGGTAAAGGCAGGGACCTTTCCTGGAGTGAACCAGTGCTTCAAACAGAGGCTGTGTGGGGTGGCCAAGTGATCACTCCCGGGGGAACCATGCCATGGCCAGTCCCGCTGCTGCTTGCCCCTCTATCTTCCCACCTGCATTGCCCCTCCTCACCGCTGACCGCCCCTCCGCCAGCCCGTCTCCCATGGCAAAAGGGATCGAGAGGTGCTCCTGTGCCTTCGGGGTCAGACCCAGGCACCCTGGTCACAAGAGAGGTCGCTCAGGGGGAGAAGGCAGGGAAACCCGGGTTCCTTCGTAGCATCAGCATCAGGCAGGACCTGTTCATATTGAAGCTCCAGCGCATGAAGAATTACACTCCAGTCTGATTGTTTTATAAAAATCTGTTCCGGCACCTGTCCAGAGCCATGATCACATCTTCAGTCATGTGGCCAAATGCCTTTTAGTTTTAATCATTTGATCAAATGCCCTAGTGAAACAGCCATTTGTTCAAATGATTGAAAGTTTGTCATTTGACCAAATTACTAGTCTGGCAGGATGACTAACGGGTTATGCCACAATGTCAAATTCTATTAATGTCACATGAGAGAGACAGGTGAGGAAAGTAAGGGTTAAGGGAGGAAGTTTGTAGAAGTGTTTATTCCTTCACCACGTACCCCCACACATATACAAGTGTGATCCCAAGGTACAGGGTGTGAAATCATCAGTGTGGTTCCATACCACCTGAGCAGGTCAGTGGCTGGAGAGGCTCCGTGTGGACACCCCTCAAAACTTGGGGAGAACAATTTATGTCACTGAAAGAGCACAAAGCTGCTGGCTCAGAGGAGAAGTATGGGGCTGGAGTGTCCACTTGGACTACAGATGAGGGCTGCCGCTGCTGGGACTAGATGGAGAAGAAAAGCTGGCCAAACTATCAGCCAGCTTGGTGAGAGGAGTCCTGGGCACATGTAGTGCCACAGGTGTTAGTACACATTCCCTCCCCAGATCAGCTGGGGACACTGGCATCATTTTCTCACTGCTTCCCTCTCATATTTCTGGAGCTGCACTTAGATGTGCAAAGGAGGGGGTGGAGGAAGAAAGACTAAAACATCGCCGCTGGAAGAACTGAGAACTGACAGCAGCCATATAAGGGGGTATTAACCTTTCATAAACCTGCTCTCTGGCCTGTGACTGGAACCAGGGAATAAATATCATTCTTGTAGTAGGCCTCCTATGTGCAGCACGGCTGTTCTGGCACACACTGGTTTCCCATGAATTGCAGTTACATTTACAGGGTGTTAGTATAGAGGTGAGACGGATTTTGCTAACATTAAAGAGCAAGCAGACCTCAAGCAAGAGGCCAGGACTGAGGGACTGACTTCCTTCGTGTTTCAGGAGGTGTTTGCCATGGACATTTCTGGTGAGTGATGCCCATACAAAAACAACACCCAATACCATCCCCACATGGCCATGTGGGTGCTGCAGGGTGACTGACAGCCCCAGACCTCTAAGGGTCCTGGCAGAAGGAGGTGCTGGATCTGTTTTATGCCCCTTCCCTCCCAGCTGCCTGTGTTTTGCTTCAAGCAAGACATACAGGGAGATGGTGGGCCACCACTTCTCATCCAGAGGTACAGCTAGGTGCTTGTTTATCCTGGTAACAGAGATCTGCCACATGGACACAGACAGTGAACCCTACACTAAATCAATCACAATAGTAACAGTCTGATTATCTGACTTGAACTCTTGACCTGCAGATGTGACGTACTCCGTGCGAGGGAACAGCATGAGCAAAAGCATGCGCGTGCATGTGCACGAGCATGTACACGCACGTCGGCGTGATCCCTGCCTCTTCAGACCAGCTCCACTGCTGCTCCCTGCAGCCTCTGGCCCAGGCAGAGCCCTCTCCATCGCAGAATGGACCATCTCACCTCCAAGGCAAATCGTGACATGGGTGATGGCTGCTGTCAGTTCCCAGACAGCTTCTTTCTCTCGGATCAGCACATCTGATCAGTGTGTCAGTGCAATACGCCCCGGAGCCCGCTGCCCAGCCCGTGGAGGTGCCGGGCTGACGTGCGTGGATCAGCTCCATGCCAGGGGCACAGTGTCACAGCACAGGCAAACACAAGGCAGTGACTTAGCTTTAGCCGTGCCTCCTGTGGCCGCAGCGTCTTTCCTCTTCTTGTGGCATGAGCTGGAGCGCTTAAGAGTCATCAGGTCGGTATGGCTTTTGCTGCTGTCTCTCATTCCTGTCCTGAGCCATCAGATAAAGGTGATCTGAGCTCCAGCCTATCCCCTGTGTTCCCTTTCCACTTCTTCCAGTTGGCGTGTATGCCTCCTCATTTAATACGCTGCTTTCTGCCTACAGGCTCTGTCCTCTCAGGCTACATGAGCCAGCTTCCACAGCTGACTCCTGGGCTTATAATATCAGAGAGGTGTTATGTATCCTTTGCACACCTACAAGTACTTGAGAACTGTCTGTACCGGGCCTGCAAAATTATATATATGTAAGCGTAAGCTGGTGTTGCAAAGAGCTATATCGGTCATAAAAAGATTGCCAGTTTGGCCTCAGCTTGAGGTAAATGTCTCGAGCAAAGCCATTACGTATTCTGTGTATACACAATGGGTTTGATTTGAGATGTATTTATGCTCAAGAATATTATGTATTCTCTTTATACACCGTGCAAGGTTAACTTTTTTTTTTAAATTTATATTTGCTTTTTATCATACAGACATACAAACGATTTATGGCCAGACATGCTGAATCTATTTGAAAATGCCAATTTATTCTTGATTAACTCCAGAAGTGCTGGAGATTACTAATTCACTCACTGCTACTAATGTACTTAGGAACTAGACTCAGAAAAGTTTAGTTGAACTGTTCTGGAGAAGACTGAGAATCCAGATTTGGCCTATTATAGATAGGGTTGATGTAAAAACCCAACTTGATATTGCAACTCCTGATTGGGGGCATTTAGATTTATAGTTGTGATTTGGACCGGTCCCTAATCAATTCCTAGATAGTTCTTTTTCATCAGCTGATCTGACAGCAGGAAGAAGGTCAGGATCATAAATTCCCCCTTCCTCCTGAGTGCGGGGAGCAGAGGTGGGAAGTGCCTCCCCCAGGCGGGGAGCAGAGGTGGGAAGTGCCTCCCCCAGGTGAGCAGCAGAGCCGGGAGCAGGGGCTGGGGCTGACTGGGGGCTGAGCCCAGCCACCCATCCAGCCCCCCATGAGCTCTGGGTGCCTGCCACCTCCCTCTTGGGACCTCAGCTGTGGAGGAACCCAGCTTGCCTGATGGCACTCCGAAAAGGTGACCGCACACTTTCCAGAGCTGGCTGGATCAACTGGCAGCAGGGTATCAGCCTGGGTGACGTCAGCACAATTCTCTCCTACCCAATATATATCTCCTCCTGTTCTTACCCCTTCCCATACGCCTTACACGGCCTCCCGTGCTCCCAAAAAATCTAAGGTATGTTGTGCAAGCCAGGCCAAGTTGTCCTTTGAGGGAAAGTATGAGCAGAGAGAATGCTGCCCTTGGTGCATGAGGCATGAGTTCTTCAGCACGATGCCCTGAAGTTAGACACTCACTGCTATATTTAGCCATCTGCATAAGCCATCTGATTTTCAGCACTGTGGATTTTTGTTTCTAACTTTACACAAGCTTAGGTAACACCATGTAGGTGAGGCTAAGCTGCAAAGTGTTCAGGTTTGGACTCAGCCCTGAAAAGACACTAAGCAAAGAAGAGGTGAGTTCCTTTCACTCTTGGGCCACCTCTATGGCTCTTTCCACCAGCTAAGCCCTGTTCCTCATCGACTCTTTTAGCTCCCATCATTCAGCTGGGATGGAGTTAACTTTCTTGCTAGCAGCAGGTTTGGATTTAGGATGAGAAATGGTGATGACAGCACACTGGTTTTGGTTGTTGCTAGGCAGTCAAGGCCTTTTCTGCTCCTCACACCTCCCTGCCAACAGCAGGGCTGGGAGGACACAAGAAGCTGGAAGGGGACGCAGCTGGGACAGCTGACCTCAACTGACCAAAGGGATATTCCATACCATGTGATGTCATGCTCAGTATATAAAGGTGGGGAAGAAGAACGAAGTAAGGGATTTTTAAAGTTACAGCGTTTGTCTTCCCAAGTAACCATTACACATGCTGGAGCTGTGCTTTCCTGAAGATGGCTGAACACCTGCCTGCTGATGGGAAGCAGTGAATGAATTACTTGGTTTGCTATGCTTGTGTGCGTGGCTTTTGCTCTACCTATTAAGCTGTCTTTATCTCAACCCATACATTTTTCCTCACTTTTACTCTTCTGATTTTCTCCCCCATCATGAGTGACTACGGGAAGCGAGCGGCTGTGTGGTTCTGGCTGCCAGCTGGGGCTAAACCACAACACCTGCCTGTCCCGCAAGCAGGCAACAGAGGCATTGAGGGTGTTGGTATATTTGTTTTCCCCCCTCAGAAGGGATGCCCAGATCCTTTATCACCATCTCTGTGAAGTCCTTGCTGGAGAGAAACATCAACAGAAAAGCATGGTGTCCCATCTGAAATATCTGGAGTACCCGTGGCCAGCGTCAGTTGGCGATGACTTCTGCTTGACTTGGTTGGCACAGGCTGCCATCTCCTCTTCGGAGAGAACTCATGCAATGGCGATTTCAGAATCACAGAATCACAGAATCACATGGGGTTGGAAGGGACCTCTGGAGATCATCTAGTCCAACCCCCCTGCCAAAGCAGGTCCACCTAGAGCAGGTTGCACAGGAACATATCCAGGCAGGTTTTGAATGTCTTCAGAGAAGGACACTCCACCACCTCTCTGGGCAGCCTATTCCAGTGCTTTGCCACCCTCAAAGTAAAGAAGTTCCTCCTCATGTTTAGGTGGAACTTCTTATGTTCAAGTTTGTGCCCATTTCCTCTTGTCCTGTCACTGGACACCACTGAAAAAAGACCGGCCCCTTCCTCTTGACACCCCTCCTTTAAGTATTTATAAGCATTGATCAGATCCCCCTCAGTCTTCTCTTCTCTAGGCTAAAAAGACCCAAGTCTCTCAGCCTTTCCTCATAAGAGAGATGCTCCAGGCCCCTAATCATCTTTGTAGCCCTCTGTTGTACCTTCTCCAGCAGTTGCCTGTCCTTCTTGAACTGGGGAGCCCAGAACTGGACACAGTACTCCAGATGGGGCCTCACCAGGGCGAAAGTAAGAAACCCCATCCACTCATCCCCGGAGGATGGAATGAACGTGAAATTATATATGCATCTCTGTTCACATTATGATATTGCAAGCCTTTAAGCACCCCTGCCCCATGACTGAGGGGCAAAACCATCTGGCTCAGATAGGGACTGTTCCAAACAACGTACAGTTTGCCCTCTCAGATTAAGTGCTGACACGCAGTCTTTTGCTACCAGAGGGAGCAAACCAGCCAGTTCAGACTTTGTAACATCTTCATGGCAGCCTGGTACAATTCTGCCCAGCTTATCAAAAATGAAACTAGTATTTGATGTAACAATAGTATTTATCTACCACATTCAGCATTGTGTAATATGTCGGTCAAGGAGACTTCCCACAGAACAGCTCAGCACTTAGCTCAGTGCAAAAGCTGCGGGAAGGTATGAATTACTATGAGTATTTTTAATCAAGTAACAGATTTGGTTGATGCAGTCAGGATTTTCAGAGAAGCTCAAGCTCCTGATAAATATGTGACAATCTATGATAACTTTGCCAAGTCCTTTAATATCCTACAGCTCCAAGACACTCCCGTCTGACTCCTGCAAAATGTGGGATGGAAGAGCAAATGTCAGTAAAATCGCTTTGTCTGTTTCAGACCAGCATATCTTCTGCCTCAAGGGTAAATACATGCCAGCTCCTTCCCCTCTGGTAGATGCAGAAAAGGCTGTTTGTTTACCTTGTTCTTATCAGAAGGTTTTAGCCAAGAAAAAGGCCTGTCCTATCTGATTATTGGAAGTGATTTAGAACCCACCCACCCCGGGTGACAAGGCTCCTGCATCCACCAGTGACAAAGCTTGCGTCTTCTCAGCAAGGGCAAAACTGCAAGGCTGGATCTCAGCCTCCTTGGACACTGAAGTACTTGGAAATTGACTTTGTTGACATGCAGGAATCAATAAGTTTTCTTTGATGCAAAATCTGAAATTGCCAAGAGAGATTTTGAAGGAGTCTTAGTGCAGGATGGTTTTCCAGGTCACTGTTACAGGCATCTCTGGCAAGTGTTGCAAAACCTGGCTTTCATTTGGCAAATGACCACTGCTTCACCTCTGAAAGCATGGGGAAGAGCTCACGGGTTTGATTTTTACAATTTTCTCTCTAGGTTCCTCTCTTTGCAGACATCTGCTATCACACAACATATGAGCAGCAGTCTGTGTGGGCTGTAGGAGTAGTGCAGGACTTGGGGAAGGGAACTGGGACGTTGGAAGTCACGCTATCAGTCTGGGACATCAACTGGGGAACACACAAAAATCAGCTTAGTTTTATCAAATATTTTACAAGGACACGGAGGAGAGGGGAAACTGAGGAAGTCTCCAAGGCATTACAAATCTGTGCTAGAGAACAACTGTTCAATGAAACACATAGTAAATAAAAACGCAAATCCTAAAACACAATATAAAACTCTGTACAGCCCCAAGACTGAGAAAGGGCACCATTTCAAGGACAGCAAAATCAAGGCAGGGTGGAGCCCCAGCGTGCAGGTAAGCGCTTAGTGCATCCCCTGTGAGAGCTGTGGCAGTGTGGAAACCCCAAAGGCACTTCTGGGGAGAAAGACTGGGACTGGAGGAGACGTGCATGGTAAATATTAGCCTAAACAAACACGATATGGGACCAGAATCTATACAGAAACTGCCCATACCCCTTGACGGAGAAAATAGATCCAAAAAGCAAATACGAGGCCCCATCTCCATATAATCTGCCTAACCACAGTCTAACTGTCCCCATTTTTTACCCTTCAGTGCATGCCCTGAAGATGCCCAGCGCTCCCTCGAGCCTTCCCCAGCGTAGGCAGTGAAATGGCTTTGCCCCGGGCTTCCCCGCACACCCCAAGGCAAAGGGCAGGGTGGGGAGCACAGCACCCATGCTGCCTACAGCACAGCGAGGCACAGCTGAGCCATCAGTGGGACATACGTCTGACCTGAGCTTCTCAGGACCCACCTCACCCATCGGTCACACAGCGAGCCCTCTGGCCAGCACTGGTGGGCAGGAACACATGCCCAGCCTCATCCATGAGCATGACCAGGGCACGGGTGGGAGGGTGCCACAACCCACCAAGTCAGCTTGCTGCTCTCCTGAAGTCTGACCTGCTTTCAGAATAATCTTTTAAGTCTCTCTTTTCACCTTTTTTATTTGCGGCTGTGATGAGCAACCCTCAAATGCCTGAGCTTTCCGCTCGCCCTCCGTTTGTTCTGTGCGCCGACCTAATCCTCTTTCAGGGGTTCCTGGGGCATGCCAGCCCGGACCGCTCAGCTGCCATCCCAAGGACCTTCCTCCACCGCAGGCCACGGGATTAGTCCTGCAACGTGAGATCTGCAGAGCCCTCTGCTCGGCACACTCCCGGCTGATTTTCCACGGCCGGCAACCTCTTCAAGGGGAATTTTCTTTGACGCTTCTGCCGGGGGAGAAAGTGCTGTCAAGAGGGCTTTAAAAGCAAAGCTACTGTTGGCTGATTCACTTGAATTAATCCAAGCCGGTGGAGGAGCTCACAACCACGGCAGTAAATAGGCTGTTGGACCAGGGATGCTCACACAGCGCAAGTGGTGGGCACAGGAGGCACATTCGGGATGGGGCTTGGCAGCCTGGCAGGGAAATTAGGCGCATGAAATTAAACCATGGCAAGGAAAGCCCGTGAGTGGGAGCTGGCTCGGGGTTTCCTAATTGTTACCTGGTGTCTGGGAGAGAGACTGAAGAGATGACAGTCAGAAATGTCCCCCTGGGCTGGTAGGGTGGGGGCGACAGCACCTCGCACCCCAGGCTTGAAGGATCAGCACAGCAGCTGCGTGGGGCCAGGGGAAGAGAAGTTGCTGGGAAGAACTTGAGATAGGAAAGGAGAAAAGAGCCTTGTGTGCAAAACAGAAGCTCAAAGTGCAAAAGTAAGACAAGGAAATATTTTACATCTTTTATTAACCCACCTGAAACAGCAGGACAGAGAACATTATTGAGAAATAGCCGCACTGGGAAAATTTGCAGACCTTTCCTCCTGGCACCACTCCACCGCTGGCAGCCATGCAGATGAATTAACGGCTCCGGTATCTAGCCCTGGCCGTTGCTGTAGCGATTCAGAAAACAAAACTCCAGGTGTCCTGGCTGCCTCACAGCGGTGCAGTGACCCACCACATCCCAGACCCGGCACCTATACCTTCAGCTCACTCTTGCTTTAAAAGGAAAAAAGGTCAGGGCCGGTCCTTGGCAGCCCTTTCCCCGGTGCTCACGTGGTTGCAGTGGCTCTCTGGAGAGGTTACCAGGGACAGGGGCAGTGATGGTGGGCTTGGGAGAGAAGCTCAGACGCTCCTGTGCCTGCTTTTCCCTTCTCTGCCTGTTCCCACCAAGGCTGCCGCAGCAGAGTGCAGAAGCGTCTCGTGGCATACAGGGCAGCTTTTTGGAGTAAAAGATTTTTCGGATGAACGGCAGCAGTGGGTGAGCCCATCTCTTGAGGACTGAATGCAGCATACGTCTGCGAGGTCACTGCTCTGCTTGTCAGGGCTGGGCTGGTTTCGGTGACCATTCCCCTCAGTGGTGGCCGGCACCATTGATGTGTCACGCAGCACCTATAACTCACGGAAATAAAGCACGTCCGACACCCCTCTGAGACATGTATTCTATATGAAAATTTGGTTTATTACTGTCAGACCCACAAATCTGGATCCGCTGTGTAATTCTACCAGCGTCCATCAGTCAGACAGACACATTTAATGAGAATGAGAATTTATACCACTACTTCCTATATTGGCTGCTGCCGAAGTGCAATCGACAGTCAAGATCTTCCCTTGCCAAGAAAATTGTCCCTGAAAGAGTGCCGGCATCTCAGTGTTCTGGGAGAGCAAACCCACGAATACAGGGGTGCCTCTTTGGTGGATGCAATTCTCCCATGCTGGACTCAGAACCAGGGGGTCTGTCCTACGTAGGCAGGAGGGGGATATGCCGGCAGTCAGCAGAATAGATAGAAATGTATAATGGATGATCTTGCTCAGCGCCTGGGAATGTATATTCCCCGGTCTTCTTAGGAAGCAACACGTTTGATTTCCTCCAGCTATTTTTTTAAAGTGCTGTGTTGTGAATATTGACACGTTTAGGTGCATTTGCATCAGCTATAGCTGTGGGGGCAGGGGAGACTTCTCCAGATGCGTGTGGCAAGTCAGGTGCTTGGCTCTCATAGAGGGACGCTATTGAAAATCCCCTTTTCCCTCCATCCTCCCTGCCCTTTCTTCAAAAACCTTTGCCACCCTCCTGGCTGCTGGGGAGAAGCCAGTGAGGGTAAGAAGGAAGAAGTGCCATGGTGTTTCAACACTTGCAAAGGTCTCCCATTTGTCAGAGAGCCAGCTGTATCCCAGGTCTCCCCCTGCCCAGGGAGGTCTGCCCCTGTTGTACCTTGCAGGTTATTTGTCCCCCTGGGATTTCCCCACCATCAAACTAAAGTCTTCAGCTCCCTGTGACTGCACATTCGCATGTATGACTTCCAGCCATGACCAGGATAACTGCCCTCATGCTTTGGTTAGCTGGTGTACACCAGTGACACTGTGCATCCTCCCTGAATGATGAGGGGATTTGTGTTTCAGCAGACAAAGTGCTTGGGGATGATTTTGCTTCTGTATTAAATACTCTCTTCTATCAAAACCAAGCATCTTGCACTTTGAACTCTTCAAAAATCAAAAATAGAAAAGGGGCTGAGAGTCTTCCTTTCAAAATTATCCCAGTTTTGCTTGTTGACTGAATTTAGCAACAGTTTCTCTGGAGCAAAGAAATTTTGTCTGCCTGGATTTTGGGCCAGGCGAGAGACTGAGAAAACAACCTTTCTGTCTAAAGTCGGTTTGGACCAGGATCATTTTCTTTCTGCTGACAGACAGGTTTTCTGGCTTAGAGCAAGGTACTTGGCGTACACTCTTCCTGCTTTACCAAGGAGCAGAGGTCACGGGGAATCAAAAGACCAAAACTACATTGGATAAGACCTGTCAACGCCTACAGTTTAATCTGATGCTGAGCCACTACCCTGCATGCAACATCACTGGCAAAACCCACACATATACGGCTCCTGCAAAGAAAATGGTGTTGCAGTTTTTGCAACTCATAAAGTATACCTTGTGGGTGGTACCTAGCCTGAGCCACCTTCTGCATAGGATCAGATCCTCACCATGGTGTGAGACCACAGTCAACTATCTCTGACAAGTCTGTGTTGGTGGTTCTCAGGCAACGTCACTGGTAAAATGCTGAAATGGCAAAAACCCAGCCTTGAAAGTGCTGAGAATCCTCATTTCCCTTTGATTTAAATGGGAGTTGAAGGCACACAGCACCTTGCAGGATTTGGCCCCGTGTCAGCCGATACTGGCTGATCTTCTCTGACTGGCTGTCAAGACTGTCCTTTTTTCTGTAATTTTTTTCCCAAGGAAGAGATTTGTCTATGATTTCAACTTTGCAAAGGCAAACTAAGGCAAAAACTATTCTTCCTGAGACAGAGAAAAGAAGCTGCAGATCCCTTTCCATCTGTGTTTTCAGTGTTTGCAGCTCTAAGGGTCCATATTAAGTGACTAGAAAAAAAAAATAATGGGATGCTATTCCAACAGTGGAGCAAATTATTCTTCACAAACACAGCTAATCGAGGCTGCGGGGTTGCAATCATTCATTATAGATGGGCATCAGAGGAGAATAAAATGTGTCTTCTAGCCTACTGCTAACCCTAAAATTACAAGAGCCAGGGAAGTACAAGAACTGACTCTGCCTGTCTCCTGAAAACGGATCCTGGTTCAGCGGGAGAGGAAGATTCCTGCCCTACGCCCACCTAGGGTCTTTTTTACAGCTCAGCAGCCCTCCTGCTAAGTTCTCACTACCAATAGGTTCAAAGTTTAGCACTGTGATCCCGGTCAGGTTTCGTCTGCTGGCAAACAGAAATTAGACATGCGCAAATTGGAGGCGGGCATGAGGATGAGGATGCTAGAGCATCCCTGAACTGTTAAAGCACCGGGCTCCAAAATGCGAAGCTGCCAGGGATACACCAGCAGTTTTCAAACCTGTGAGCTGCTCTCATCGGACGGTAGAGCCTGGTTACGTTGCTTTCCCCTGGGAAATTCCCTTAGGCAGGAAAGCAGTTGAACTACCGTGGTTATAACTTTGATATCCCAATGAATATCTGCTAGCCTCAGGCAAGCGGGCTTCTGTTAATTTTGACCAGGGAGCATGATACACTGTGGCAAGCCGTGTCACTTAGGATTGTGTCTGCTTAGACATGATGCCTCTGAGTAATGTAATTTATATTTCATGCACAATTGAAGCAGCTAATGGTATAATTCTCCAAGGGGGAAACAAGTTGTTACAGCATTAATTACATCGCAGTTCCCTTTTCTTTTTCTTATTTTCCCACCCCCACCCTGCGCCGAGCGCTTGCGAGTCACCAGCTCCACGACAGCAATGGCTGGTGTCACGTAGAAGGGCCTTTGCCCCGGCAGCCACGGGGGTGGGGAGGCTGAGGTCCTTCCCCTGGTGGCCTCGGCTGCGGGCTGCCGACCCCCGCCGGTGGCCGAGCCCCCCGGCCCGGCTTGCGAGGGACAGGCTGCCTCTTGCGAGCGCAGCCCCAAACTGCAGCTTGGCGCTTTGAGGTTCGGAGAAGCCAGCCAGGCGCGCAGGAATAGCGTCGGGGATGTCGGGAGAAGGTGTCGATCCTGGGCATCCCAAGAGGTGGTGAATATTTAAAGCGCCCTGGGATTTGGAGGAGGGATCGCGGAGTGCCGGCGTGTCTGCGTCCTCGCTGGCTCTCCGCGGTGACTGTGACCGCTAGGGAGCAGGGATAATTCAAGAAGCGTGGGAAAAAGTGATAAAAAAGCCTCTGCTGTCTCTGCTAGCCCGGCTTTCCCCTCTGTGCAGCAGTCACGGAGAAGGTGGCCTGCCTTCCGCCGCTCAGCCGCAGCAAGGAGAAAGCATCCACAAGAGGAGATGGGCACAACCCTACCAAAGCAAAGCAGCCCCCAGGTGTCACAAGGAGAGGGATCTGGGGAAGAGCAAGTGGCCGTTTGGTAGGCGGGAGCCTCGGGGTCTCACCCAGACTCCAAGGTCGGGTGGCAAAGGGAGCCGGGGGCTCCCAGGCACCGGGGGGCAGAGCCGGGGAAGACAGCGCTGAGAAGGCTGACCCAGCCAGAGAGCAGCAGTGCTGCCAGCCCGGGGGAAAGCCCTTATGACCACAGCTGAGCCACGGCGGTGGCCTCGGGCAGGCAGAGTGGCCAAGGCAGCCTCAGGCAGGGGTTTGGGAACAGCTGGCTGCGTGTGGCTCTGGGCTACAACGGGTGCTTCTTCTTCTAGTTTGCCTACGGCATCAAAAACCACAGAGCTAGCAGCTGAGCTAGAAGGAGGTGTAAAAATAGAGTCGCAGCTACATACCGCGGTATGTCCAGGCTGGTTGTAACCCGAGTGTGCACTGCTGTCAAAAAAAAAAACCAGGAGAGACGGGGAAAGGAAAGGGCAGGAATTACACAACTTAGGCTGCTATGAAAAGCGCTGAATTAAAAATAAAACTCTCTGTGTGTGTTTTGGCCCAGCGGCACGTCTGGGAGGGAGCGCAGCGCGCTGTGCTGCCAAGTGTGAGGCTGGGATCAAGAGGAACATCTGTGTTCGGGCTTCCCACACTGACAGGAGACTGGCAGGGTGGTACAGACAACATCTCTAATCGGGAGGAGGAGGAGGGCAGTGTGATGGGGTGGATGATGGAGGTGGCCTTTGCCCACGCTGAGGGCACTGCCCATAGCAGCAAGCATCATACACACCAAGAGCCAGCGACTGTCTTCATGGTGAGGAGCTGGTGGCTCAGATCACAGTGCTGCAGAGTCCCAGGGGGGATGCTGAGGAACAGTTGTGCTCCCCGTATTCAGGCACTAATTTTGTGCAATCGTTCATGTCAAACTATAAAGGAACTGAGCACAGATCCATATGGAAAACGATGCTGTGCATCTATGCAGAGATATTCCAAGCATACCATGGGACATAAGATCTGAAGGAGGGAGAACTGGAAAATTATTTATTCACGGAGAAATGCAGCTTGTAGGAAGCCAAGATTATTCAGTTCAGTTGAAGTTTAAACTGGAAAACAGCTTTGGCAGGAAAAAAAGTATGAAGAAATTGTTTCTAAAAATTCATTAATATCTAACTATTTCATATCATCACTTCCAAAAGAAAACATTTCTATGGGGGAGAGAAATTCAAGTATCATTCACTAGGGGACTCAAGGACCGTTCACCAAGGGGACGAGCACAAATGCATATGTATAACGTGCCCTCAAAGTGGTTAAATACAAATCAGTGACTAAATGATATTAGCATATTGACTGTTCATTGCTGTGAGGATTCCACCTTCCTAAGTGGATGTTCTCCCCCTAGGGCTGTCATGTCCCTCCTGCTCTGTCCCTGACTCTGGGGGGATGCTGCTATTTACACAGGAGCCGGTGAGAAGACACAGTAACCCCCATCCTTCTGGGAAGTGCTGCTGGCTAATAGCTGGACACAGTCCAGCAGGATGAAATACTGTCTTTCAGTCTCTTTCTGCAGCAAAACCACAATTGAACTCTACTCTGTAATATTTCAGCTGTGAACCTTAATCCACCATTTTTAGCTCCTGGAGTATTTAGGCTGTGGGGTGTCTCTGCACCATTCCAATGACAGCAGCAGAGATGATCTTTAGTTCCTTGTGAACCCAGATCTTGATCCCTTATCTGGGGAGCAGGACCCTTTTTTCTTGGTCTTCATATAAATCTGAAAAACACAATGATCCAAGGGGAGATTTGAAATAGATGTACTCTTGTGGGGTAAATCCTTTCGGCCAGTTAAAGCATTACATGGCACAGCCAGGAAGATACGTACAGATAGACCCATCCTTGCCCCAGCCGTGCTCAAGACTGGCTAGATGCAAGCTATGTCCAGCCTGGAAGCCAGATAGCCACGAGTCAGCTCAAGCCCAGCTCCAGGTTCATGGGGGATCTGCCTGCTATGGCAGTGTCTGAGCCAGCTCTGAGCGTCCTCCCAGCCAGCCCGGGTCTGGCTGCAGTCCCTCGCAGCTCCAGCACCGACAAAAAGTTCTGGTCACCCTCCGAGATCCACTGGACTCGTTGCTGGGTAAAAGTTGCAGCAGAAGCCAAGGCTCGGGGTCCTGTCTCTACGCTGCTTTTTTCCTTTCTTCTTTTTTTTTCCCCCCCATTACAGATAATTCATGTCAGGGTTAGGGGGCCTTCTGCAGCTCATCACCTTGGGAAATCAGGCTAGTGATGTGGGAAACCTCCACATGGTCTGAGGTTTCTGGCTTTAGGCATTAGGGATTTCTTTAGCTGTTTGTTTAAAACCAGAGCTGGAAACGACACAGTTTAGAGCTGGAGCTGAATTTCTGCTTAATCTCCACTTGCAAGAAAAGTGTGTCAATTTTTTTTTTTCCTTAAGCAGTGAGGTAATTAAAGGAAGAACAAGGCAGATTTGCCATTCTGGGAGCTGCTGCTGTATATCTGGGCTTCCACAGAGAAGGCTGGGTATTGCTATGAAGCTGTTCCAGAAGGAATGTCAGAAATATGCTTTTACTGATGAATAGGCAGAAGCCACGCTTTCAGATAGGAATATTTACCTGCCCTGCCATACACTCCAGCTGCCGCTATGTCCAATATATAATAATCCGATCCATTTTAATATCCTACTGCTCTGCAAAAGCCAGGAATCTCTCCACTTGGAAGAAAGGGGCCGCATTAACATTCAGATTGTAATCCACGCATCCTAAGCACGTTTAAAGCTGATGCCATATACCCACGGACTTGGATCAGGGCTGAACTCCACATTCTCTCCAGGTCCCCTAAAATTCAGAGGTGCTTGGTTCCAGCATCTTCCAGGGCTCCATTTTTCAAATCTTGCCTGCTGATCTCAGCCAAGCCTCTCTAACATGCTTTTTGAGCCTCGTGCCGCAGCCTGCCTGCTGTGCTGTGAGCATCTTGTGAGCCACGGTCACGCAGCCTCGTCTGTGACCGGCCAACAAGCTGAGTAGGTTTTGTTTGTGGGAAATGGTCTGGGAGGAGGAGACAGGGCTGTGGCACTGCCCTTGGAGCACGAGCCACAGGAAGGGACCGCTCACAAAACTGAGACCCACCGTGGCTGCTAGCGATGGACACTACTGCATGGCCTGCCATCCCCTGCCCATCCTCTCACAAGAAGCCGCAGAGGAGGTCGGTCCATTCCCAGTAGTTTCAGAGGATCATGCACAGGCTGTTGCTGTATGTAAGGCTGCAGCAACCTGTCTTTGCCCTTTACAGTCCTCAGTCAAGTGAGGTGCTGCTTGGTCTGCGTGCGTAACCATCTTCGCAACTCCCATGCTGTGATAAAGGCATCCCAGGCGTTTACATCCAGTCCCACCAGCAAGCCAGGTCCCCTTGTCCCTTGCCCCACCTCGCGACGATGCTGCTCCGTCTTCAGGCAGCGTAGCAGTGCCAGCGTCCAGCTGGAGAGGTGCCAGGAGCGCGCAGGGAGCTCTGCTCACATCTGGGAAGGCTGGAAAAAAGCAGCCAGAAATAGCCAGCGTTTCATAAGAAGCCTCACGAGGGCTGGCGCCACGGCCCCGCTCTGCAAACCAGCGGAGTTCAGATAAGCTTTGAGCAAGCATCCAAATTCTCTTTTAATTTCAGCCGTTTCTCACTTTTGGCTCAGCACAAGCCTGGCAAGAGGCGCAGCAGAGGGGATGGAAAAGGAGGCGAGAGTACGCCTGGCGAAGAGAAACCCTACACCTTTACATATGCTGAAATGATTTTTGCCCCAGTCTTGGACCTCGTTGTGAAACAAACGTCCACGCCTGCAAAGGCTCCCTGGAAAGTAAATGGTGACAGATTTGTGCTTAACCAGCAAATACTTCCACCCAGGCTTTCTCTCAAAATTAAGCAGGTTTTGTTTTGCTCACCAGTTTTAGCCCCCAGGAACTGCGGTGGGCGGGCCCTCTCGGTTGATGTCTAGGCTGGTTCTGCTGCCATCAATGATGACCTGATCCTGTGACAACCCATCCTCCCTTGACCCAATGGCCTCGTTTTCTTCTGGTTAGGAGCCATGGTGTGGAAAGGGAAGGAGTTAAATATTTGCTTCATATCCCAGTGCAAGGATGGGATTGAGCCAAAACACACAGGCAAATCAAGGAGTGCACCAGCTCGGCCATCACAAAACAGAGCAAAGGCTGGAGGCAAACAGCCTTTAGCGGTTACTGGATGTGGATTCATCAGGCGCGTAGGAGAAGCACTCAGCCTGCATGTCTGTTTGGTACCTACCAAGCCTAGCCATAATGGTGCTAAATGTGTAGTTGGCTTGCAAGTAAAGGCTATTCGTCAAGAAGTACCCTAAAACCACATAGTCATTTCACAAGAAATGCCACAAAGCTTTCGGATGGTCTTTTAATCCTTGCTAGATATATAAGCGCTCTTTCTTGTGGCTCAAATGGAAGTTAGGCTTGGGACTGGTTACCCATAGCCCTACCACTGACATACGATCTGCTGCTAGGGTAAAGACCTCAGCAGAGAAAGAAAAGAGAGACTCCAGCAGTGGGTTCCTGCAGCTCTGGCCAAGCCTCCATCAGCACTGAACTGGGTGGACGCATACATGTATCAGCAGAGCCCTGGTCAATTCAGAAAAGACAAACATGAGCCACATCCATGTCATGCAACCCAACCATGAGCACGTAGAAGGGGGCTTATGGCACCTCTGCAGATCTGGGAGAGCTCTGAGGCCTGACAGCCAGTCCAGACCAGCAATTTGCAGGACTCTTGGGAAGGAAAACAGGATAATGCCAAAAAAAAAATCCCTCCCATGCCCCAAAACTGTTCCCTGATGAGTCCACTTTATCCAGGGATCACCTTGTGTTGTACCACCAAAGAAGCAGCCCTCGCTGCTGCGCAAACAGACGGCAATCCTTCCAGATTTAATGCAACAGCCATGTGTAATGACACACACAGTTCATCACGGAGGCAGGTAGCAAGGCCCTTCGCTCTCATTCATATGAATATAATGCCCACAGCAACGCAACACATCAACATTTTTAGAGCAAACAGTTTGACTTTCATTGCTCTGTTATTTTTAATCATTTTAATCTGCTTTTTTAGCATTCTACTTCTTCTCCATTTTACTTCAAAACAAGACAAAAAGTATTCAGCAGCTAATACTTCTGCTTTTAATGGCTTGAAAAATAATGAAGGAACATTAAGCAGTTCCCCAGCCTTCCGGAGCATTGGTATTTTTAAAGATGAGATTGATCAAAGAGGCTGTGAACTCTAATGGAGATGGATTGGCTCAGCGCGGTAATGCCAGCACGGAGGCCGGTTCAGCGCGGATCCCAGCCTCTCCCTTTCATCTGCTCTGCACTCCAGCAGCCAAAACCTCTTTGCTGAAGCAAGACCCTGCCAAGTATGAAAAAAACAAGCATTTCTTATAAAGGTCCAGGGATGGGGAATTCATTTTTATACCATCTGATTGTTTGTGCCACTGCTTTGCTGCAAGCAGGGGGACAGAAAAATCCTCTCCCCGAGGCTGCTCTGGGTGCCTGAGCTATCCCAGCCCAAGACCGCCCCGTGCCTGCATTGCAATGCAGGCAGCTCGACAGCACATGAGGAAGGCAGGAGAGGAGATTTTAGTCCACGGATTGCGACATGAAGCACACGCCAACTTCTGCTGTGCATCTACCCAGCCTCCCGGTGAAATGGGGCTCGGCAGCCTCTGCCGTGGGGACAGCAAAGACCCTCATGGGAAGCAACGTGGCTCCCGTGGCCAGCTCTGTGTC
>KZ506724.1:34998-47019 GCA_002844005.1 Limosa lapponica baueri | reverse complement strand
CAGTAGAGAGCCCTGGCTGGCCTGAGGTCTCGTCACACTGATGTTCGCTCTTCACCAATGCCTGCTAATTATGGCAGCGGTGATGGGGAGGCGGTAGCTGCCTGCCTAATTAAGCCACAGTGGAGAACTCTTCAGCTACCCTGCTCCTGCTCCTTCATTTTGCATTAGTACCTTGTTATCACAATGGTAGCGCTTTATAAATAAGCAAGGTGCGCGCACATTAGTGTGCCTTTTATTCCTGCCATCATTATTTTTCCTTTTGGAGGCTAGTGTTTATTTGTGCTCTGTTTTTACAACTCCTGCTCTTTTCTTCCCCGACTGCTTTAAGAGTGTGGAAGGCAAGATTTAATGCACCTGAAACATCACAATTAGCCCTGTCATGCTAATAACTTAAAGGAAACAAATAAATACTGGAAATTGTGGCACTTTGGAAATTCCCCTGCGCTGCGGGAAGCAGGCCCGCTGGTCAGGGCACATTGATTTTTTTCTGAATCCATCCACGCAGGATTCAAGGACAGGACAAAACACTATTAAGTCAGCAAGCAGAATGCAGTAAATAATGAGGGAGCTGGAGAGGGCTGAGGCTCTGCACCGGCTGAGTCCAGATATAAATTGTAGTGAGCTATGCGTCTCGGCATCACAGTGACACCGTCCCTGGAGCGCGAGGGAAACCCAGACGGGTAACAGGAACTGGAAAACCCGTCTGGGACTCCAGAAGCTTTGCACGTTGTTCTCATTGAGGAGGCAGAAATAAACTCCTTCCCCGCCTCCACAAGAAGCCCTGCTGCTCTGGAAACCTGTATGGATAAATACCACCACTAACGCAGGATGTCTGTGCCAGATGAAGGCTTTACCGTAGAGGAAGTTATGCTCGGGAAGCGGGGCTTCTACCAGCGGGGTTTTACTGGTAGAAGCTGTGTCAAAGCACTTTGCTGTCACAGTACTGCTGCTATACCTATGCTGGTGAAGCGCAATTCCTTGTGTAGAGATGCTCTCTGGCCTAAGGCTTGTTTGTGAAGGAAGGAGAGGGGAGAGTCCAACAGATAAAAGCTTTCCACAGAGCAGCAGGAGGGAGAAGGCAAGCCATTAGCTTTTCTGCTCCTTTGTTTGCCTTTGTCGCCTCAAACCCGCCGTGTACTTCAGCGCGTCAGCTTCCTCCCGGAGTTCAGGGGAATTAATCAAGTACGTAAAACGCTTTGTGCGATCAAGTATTTGCAGGGCCAGGGTCCTGGTTAAGTGGCACGGGGAAACCCGGAGACCCCCGCTTGAAGACTCGCCCCTGGTCTGATGACTCGGCTGCTTCTCATGCTTCCCATACGGAGCCGCAACGCTGGCATCCCTTCAGGAGGGGACTTCAGAGGATCCCTGCAGAACGCCAAGCACTGCTTGTGACTTCCAGTTGCCAGTCCTTGTGAGTTAATCACTAGCGTTACGCTTCACTGAGGTTCTCCTCCAAAAAGTAACCACGCGCAGCAAGAACCTCAGCTTTCCTTTCCTGGAAGAGAAATGTCTCTTTCCTTCCCTGTTGCAAAGAAAACCCCGAAAGAGTTGAATTCTCCTAGGCCAGAAACCTAAGGGTGCCAAAGAACTGGTGATCACCTTTCCAAAAGCACTTTTCCAAAAAAGTCTCATGATGTGTTAACTGATCTGATGGTTTGGGTCACTGATGCGTGAAACTTGGGCCCTGGGACAGACTGGTGACATTGAAAGAATATAGTGTCTAATACATTTGAATGAAAGCTGTATTTGTTCACATTGAAAACATAAAAAGGAGAGAGTCTGGAAGTAAATGAGAAAAATGTGATCTCAATTTACATTAGCTCTGGGAAACAGTGGTGGTTACTGGCCTTGTAGATAGGCACCAGGCTCTTTAGAGTTAGCACTGAGATTACGTCGGTGCCAGCATGACAAGGCAGCTCGAGATGAGCTTTTCCTCTGAGCTACTCCTACAGCAACTGCTCTCAGCGTCCAGCTCTGCTCCTGCCTTGAATTCCTCTTGGCTCGCTTCTTGGTCCTTTCTTTCCTTCCCTGCCCCTTTATCCTCTTCAGTACCCTTAGCAGTGCATGCAGCCCGCCCCCAGGGTTATTGTCAGCCCCGTGCATGGTGGGGAGGGGAGGTTTGATTCGACGTGACCTCCTCCAGGAGCACCCCTGACAGCCCTTCACCCTTCAGCCCGCCCTCTGCCCCCTGCTCTCTTTATGCTGTCCCTAGCATTTTTCGGGGAGGATGGCTGGTCTGGAAGGGCTGAACAGGGCATGCTCCCCCTCACCTGCACCCAGGGCCCATCTTCTTCCTTGCGGTGGTGCACCACCGACATCGATGCTGGGTGCCCTGACCCCCAACAGTGCCTTGGGATGGTTTAAACCCCTTTTCTCCCTTGGTGGAGACAGAGAAAGGCATCGACAGGGACTAGTAGATGCCATTTGGCTTTGGTCCATCTCTCACAGAGAGCAAGAAGCCACGCTCTCCTGTGCCAATGACGTCTCGAGTCAGTCCCAAGAGTGTTGCTGAGCACTGCCCAGCAGTTTCACTTTCTTTCATTCTGGGGAATTCTCGCTAACTTTCTGCTTAATGCTTGTCATGTTTGCAAGCTGGTCACTAACTCAGTACCTGGGATGAGGCACAACAGAGACACCCAACATGTTCTCCTTGTGCATTCAGCCATCTCTGTTTGCACAGGCTACGCTTTCCTCCATGCTGACTTGTGACAAGCTTCCTTTTTCCATTTAATTCTCAGAAATGCAAATGATTGCCAAAACCCTTCTGCGCCCCAATTTTTAGGCAGATAATTATTAAACTGCATTTGGAAAAAGTAGGTTGACAATTCTCATGACCTGGCGATTTTCTGCTCTAGCGAAAGGGGCATGTTGTGGGGCTATCACCGAGAAAGAAATAGGATTAAGGAACTCCTCGTTTATCCAATTAGAAATCCCTCTACAAAAGAGAGCAAGTAGGAAAGCTGAGGGAGTCTATAGCAGCCTTCAAGTAGGAGCAGCAGAGGGATGAAGAAACAGGATCTTTTCAAACGGATGTTGAGCCGTATGTGAAATGGTTCACATGCTCTGCAAGGGAAGGGTGTTGCAGCCTGTGCACCAGGAAAGCCCCTTCTCCCCTGAGCGAGTGGTGTTTGTCAGGAGATATTAAGCACTAAAACCTGAAAAGTCCCCAGGGGTTTTAGCAGCTCAAGATGAAATTTTTTATCAGAAAAAAAAGTCTCATGGGTCTAGGCTGAACGTGAGGATCCTGCCTCAAAACAAGATAGGCAGGGCCATCCCCTTATGGATTTGTGCTTCTGGTCTGAACTGGGAAAACAGACTTCAAGTCATTTTTCTTAATCCCAGCTGGGTCTGCAACTCTCCTCAAGTCTTTTTTCCTCTTTCCTTACTGAGAGGAAAAAGAGGAAAGGTTTGAGACATCAATATTTTCAGGACCAAAATAATCACATCCTGTTCCGTGCCTGGCTCCAAATCCTGGCTGTGAGACGGGTAGCACCGTACCTTCAAAATGGTTCCTGATTCTGGATGCTGTGTGGATTGTGTGCGTGGAAGGTGCTGACTGTGCACCTTCTGTCACACCCAATGCATTTCCAGGCAATTCCCATGTAACCCCAGCCAGCACATCCCCTCTCATCAGCCACCCTTTTCCTAGAGCTAGCCGTCACAGAGCTGTGCACAGAAAGTTATTGCTGATTTTGTCCCTCATGGAGGCTCAACCCCTTAACCTTTGCCCCTGACTCCTCCTGCCCAGGTTAAATACCTCCTTGCAGAGTGGTTTAACCTGGTGGTAAAACACCTCCTCATCCCCATGGTCTTGGTGGGGAAGCAAAGCTCCCCTGCAGCAGGAGAAGGCAGCGTGCCACGGCTGTCGGTCCCTGCTCCGCCACATCGGGGGGGTGCTCTCCACCCCAAGCTACATGGACCATCAGCCTTTTGCCAGGCTTGCTCCAGTCCTGTGATTGCAAGCCCTGACCTCCAGCCAGTCCCCGTCCTGTCCCCACATCCCAGTTGTCTGCCCTTGGCATCCGTCTGGGGGCCACCACCTCAGCAAAGACAGAAGATGCTCCTGCCTGGCAGGCAGTGGAAAGTGGGGACAGGAGGTGGGCTCAACCCAAACCTCTCTCTGGGAGTGTGGGGCACCAGCATTGCTCTCCCGACACACAGCAGCCTGTTGCAGCAGTACGAGGTGGCAGTGCCACGGCCTCACACACTGGGCAGCCCAGGGCACATTGTGTCCCCAGCATAGCCCTTTGCCTCAGCTCCCTGTGGAGCCCTGGGTGGCGGGGAAGCCCTCTGCCTGGCTGCTAATGCTGCTGCACATGCATTTTGTTTTTTAAGCCGTTGCTCACAAACAAAAGTGCTCAGATGAAAAATAAACCTCTTAAAAATCCCAGCCTATTCAGTCCTGGCAGTCTGGTATTCCTTCAAACTGTCAGACTTAGCAGATTGTTTACTGGAAACGGTTCAATTGGCAGGACCTTCTGCTGTGCAGATGAAATTTTAAAATCCCGTTTCTTGTTGCGCTCAAAGTCTCTCTTTCCACTACATGGCTCCACAGAATTATTATTCACTTGTTTCCCATTGAATCGAAAAATACCCTCTCTCTTTCATTTCTATGGTGAAAATGTGCAAGGGATATTAGCCCTCATGCTTCAGGACACAAGCCAAGAGTGAAGTGCTTGGGTGGGAGAGAAAACTTTCCCTGATGGGCACAGTAGTGCAGAATGGTGAGTTTTCCCAAAGCGTCCCACCCAGCCAAAACGGGGAATTGCACTGTTTAGCTAGATGGACAAGTGGTGCACAGCATGGCACTCTCTGCAGACCACCCAAGGGTCTCCTCATCCAGGGAGATGTTGCTGTAATAAAGAAAAGCTCTTGTAACTCCTGACCTCACAGATTTTGACATTTCCCTTCCTGTGTGCAGGTTCAGGAGGAGAAAGAACTTTAATCTGCTTTGTCAGGTTCCCATTGTCACCTTTGCAGCATGTCCCGTGAGCCGCTAAACTTACGGGATCGGGGCCTCCTGTGCTGTTGGCCTCTTTGGGTCAAATGCCTCTTTTCCATTTGGTTACATGAATCCTTGCTAGTCGTCAGCTGGGAAGTCTATGTCAGTCAACTTCATAAAGTTTGTCGGGGCTTAAGGCAGAAGAACCTGCTGTGGATTTGGAGTCCTTCCTGTCCCACCTTCCCGTGTCTGCAGTTAGGTCCCAAATCCTACCCTTTTGTCCTCTAAGGAAAATGCTAAAAGGAAAATACCCCTCTGCTGTGGTGGTGCCTTTGTTAGTTGCCTGTTAGGTGGTTCGGGGCTGCACAATGCCTTCTGGGCAGGATATCCTCCTCTTGGGCCTCATAGCCTGCTCTACTTCCCCCAGGCCATGACGGTGTCCAGCAAGGCTTGGAGGTCTGGGGAATTTGTGTCCTAAGCAATAGGTGGTTGAGTGGCAAGTCTGACCCAGAAAACACTGTTCTGGCCTCTCTGACCTGACGCACTTCTTTCAAGGATGCCAGGATTTTTAGGAAGGTGACAAAGCTATCAACTCCTCTGCCACTGTTTCCTCCACTCATCCCTGGTTCCCAGCCTGCTGCTGACAACTTTCCTTATGATGTTGAACTTTAAATAAGCCCATTTCCAAAAGGCACTGCCTCTGTGGCAGTTCTGGAGGAGCCGCACCTGCACACAGCTCTCCTTTGCCAAGTGTAGGAGGTCGTGTAGGATTTCCATCAACACCCACTGGTCACATCTTACCAACCTGAAAGTTGTCTTCTCCTGTGCCAGTGCCAAAACAAGTTGTTCCAAGAAGTAGTTGCTCATGCAGTCAATGAAATGACCTCCGGAGATGGGCCTGATGTGCCATTCCTCATCATCAGAGGATGTTACAATGGCCCTTAATCACTCTGTCAGCAGGTGGAGCCGTTTTCTTTATCCTCAGGAAGACTCTTCACGGTTCACCCAGCCAGAGATCCTGTTTCCCCTTGCTCATGGAAACTGAATAGACTGCGCCCCACAGCCTTACCCTCACTGTGGTGGCCCTTCATGGGCACCTGTGGTCCCTGTGCACTGCATGATTCATGCTGCTGTTGTCCCAGCTTCGTGGGAAACCCGTCCCAAAGCCAGCCTCTCGATTTGATAAGTGCTTTCTCCTGTTAATAAGACAAAAGAGCAGTGGTGCAAACATGGAGAATTAACAGGGCAAAAATACCTGAACAATAAGCACATATAGCCCTGAGCCTCTGACTTGACTTCTCCTTCCTGTCACTTTCCTGCTCCCTGTGCCCCTCCTGGGGGGCTGTCCTCATTTCAGTTAATTTTTCTTTCTAGTAGTGTTTTGGGTTTAGTATGAGAATACTGCTGATAACACATACCGGTTTAGTTCTTGCTAAGTGATGTTTACATTAGTCAAGGACTTTTTCAGCTTCCCGTAGAAGCTGAGAAGGAGCATAGACATGACAAGCTGGCCAAAGGAATATTCCATACCATAGATACCGTGCCCAGTATAGAAATGGGGGTTGGCCGCGGGGTAGGAATCCGCACCGATCATCGGGTGGTGAGAGCGAATTGAGTTGTATCACTTTATTTTGTATATTCTTTTACCATTATTATTATCATTGTTATTTTCATTTTCCATTATTGTTCTATTGAACTGTCTATACCTCAACCCATGAGGTTTTTTCCTTTCCCCTCGTTTTCTCCCTCTTCTCCCTACCTTACAGGGAGGGGGAGTGAGTGGCTGTGTGGTCCTAGTTGCCGGCTAGGGTTAAACCACGACAGGGACACTGAGGGTTCACTGAATAAGAGTTTGGGTTGCATGGAAAATACCGTGTTCCCCAGTAGAGGAAGAGAGTGCTTAAAATGAAGGTAGGGACCAAGAAACACAAAACACCAAGTTTGGCAACTTCTAGCCTCTGTGCATTGAGGGGACAGAGCTGGGGAGCTTGGGTATGTCCCATTGAATCAGCGATGTCAGGGATGGAGCTAGAATGGTTTGTGGCGGTTCCTTTCTCGCACTGCAGAGCAGAAGGTGGTCCTTTCTGCAGTGGGGGACAGACAAAAAAGGGTTGGGAGGGCATCACTGGCAAAACTGCCTGCTGCCAGGAAGAGATATGGGGTGGGGGGTGGGGGCGCCTGGGCAGCTGCCTGCTCTGTGCTGGGTTTGTCAGAACTTCACCAGAACTGTGCACCTACAACTCTTATTCTTGCTAAAGATGCACAGGTATTTTTTTGAAGCTGTGCTTTGGGATGGGAATGTTCTGTTAACCAGCAATGTGTACTTCGTGGATACAGGCGGCTCTTTCTTTAGCTCCCACGCAAAGAGGTCCCCACTGACTTGAGCACTGCTCCCCTCCTTCCCTGTCCAGGCTTTCCCAAACACTTCTGGGGCAGAAAATGAGCGCTGGCACCAGCTCCTTACCCCTGTCTCTCTCCGGATGCAGGCAGGACCTCCGCCACCTCAGCCCGCACCACCTCCGCGCGCTGCATTTGCAACAAGTTCAGGATCTCTTCTCTCTTGGAAAATCGAGCCGTTTGCTAACAATCTTCCCCAATCACCACGATGCCAGTGTCACTGTCTGATAGATGTGGCTGCGTCCAGAGGTCACTGCCACGGGCTTTTCCCGTGGCGGCGTAGGTGGTCCTGCCCCCCTCCTGCCTCCCCACGCTGGTGGGGTAAGCCGGTCCCGGGCGTCATGCATGATGTACATCACAACTGCCGGTAGGATAGCTGTCTTGCTCTGAAATAACAGCTGATTCCCGGCTAATAGATTCAGTAATCTGACACCCGGGCTGTAATAATTGTATCTGAACAAGGCAGGCTCCAGCCTCTGCCAGCCTTATTAGAATGAGTGATTGTTTCCATCAGGGATGTAGCTCTGGTGCATTCACCTTTCCTGGGCTCCGAAATACAAATTGAGCTTCTGACCTTGGCGGATACGACAGCTGACCTATTTCCTCCTTTTTAAATAAGGAGAAAACGGACTTTGGAGGGAAATCGCCTGCTTTCTGCAGCCTTCCTTCTGCCGAGCTCCTCGCTATCGTAAGATCTTAGCTAAATATTTGGCCTGCTGTTATTAGTCAGGATGGCGGTCTGCCTAAACGGCCGAGCTCCTTGCGGGAGGAACAGAGGTGCAATCCTCTCTTCCCCACTGGGTTTGGGTTTTTTCTTAATATCCCTGCTCCCCGGCGCGGCACGGCACGGCTGCTGAAGGCAGCCCCTTTTCCCTGTGGCTGTGCAGACAAGTGGTGCCCCCCGCTCTGTCCCAGGGGTGTTGGTACCACAATAACACCCGGAGCCCTGGGGACCAGGCTCAAAGCTGAACAGCTGATGAGCAGTGCCCCTGCCACCGCTTCCCTGCTCCCAGTCTCCGGGTGCTCAGGAAGGGCTTTCCCAGGGCAGAGGGGGGAACGAGCCCCTCTGGCAGCAATGGGGGGCATCACTGAGGCTGATGCTGACGGGTTTGCAGCAGAGCCCAGGCTTGCCCTGCCTGGAGAAGGAAACGCCACTCGCCACGCTCCCAGAAACAGCATGGGAAATGTCGGACCAGGGAGGGGACGACTCGCAGGAAAATTCTCCTGGGAGCTGCAGGGCCATCCACTGAAATAAAACCACCTCCTGCCCTCGGCCATGAGGCCTCCCGCCGCCTCCCTCAGTCAGCAAGTCAACAGGCCCCGGCTGCTAATCCTAAATTTCCCCGGTGGTGTGTCGTGCAAGGGAGGTTTTCCGATGGGCTGCAAGCTCCGTCCCATGCTGTGACTGTAAACAGAGCTGGGAGGGAGATTCAGCCACGGTGTCCCCCCACCCCTCCCCTCCGCCTATTGCTTTTCCTGAGGTTAAACGTCAAACGTCTCTAAAATATCACCCGGGTCTGCAACCCACACGCACTTCGGGGAGGGGGGCGGGAGGGGGGTGTCAGCTGGGCTCCCCCCCGGGGCTCTGCCCTGATTTACGGAGGTGCGCGGCACCAGCGCCGTAAATCGGGGCGTATATCAGACAGCGTCATGGGAGGACAGCGTGCGTTTTGTCAGAGCTGAGGCACTAACACGGGGCGGGTTAGGAACAGGAACAGCCCCGGGGCGTGCAGATCGCTTTTCTTTCTCCATGAAAGATGGAAATAGCTGTCCCGCCTTGGGGGCTTGGGTGGAGAATTGTGCCTGAGCTCAGCAGGCGAAGAACCGGCAACGTCGTGGGAGATTCCCACTGCTTCGCCTTGCTGCTCCTCTTTAAGTGAAGAGGCGGGCTGGCTTTCGGACCACGGGCAGGTCCTACTGGGCTGGTGGTTCGGCACAAAAGAGGGAGCCAGGCAGGGTGTTAGGGTGGTGGGAAGGAGATTTATGTCTTTTACTGTCCATCTGCAAAGCAAAACAAAAATAGCTGAAACACCGGTTTTCTGCTTTATCGGCTCTGTGAATAAGCATATAAATTTCTATGACATTTCTGGAGGCTTGCTGAAGGGGAAAAAAATTCATCCCTTAGGACCTGGCCAGCAGCAGTGGCAGCATATGGTCTGCTGAAATCAGTGGCTGAGCGCGTTTTGTGTGTGTTAGCATTAAAAAGGTGACTTTGCGAGTAATTTCAGAAGCGGGGAGGGTTTTTCTCTTTTTTCCTATTTATTTTTTTTTCTTTTTAATCCTGTCTAAGCTGATGCAGCTGTCATAGCCAATAACTCTTGAGTAAGGGAGCTAGGCTGCGTTTTCTTGATTGGGAAGCACGAAGGGTTGCTGGCTTCTGCCTGCCTTGTGGGAGCAGGTTCGGCCTCTTCCTGGGAGGTGGAGGGGAGAAAGGCAAAGTCCCCAGTGCAGGCGAAGAGAGGAGTCCGGGAATGTTTAATTTTTCCCAGCAGCTGCAGCTCCCTCGGAAAAGGAGTCGGGGCCCTATAAGTCCGTGGGAAAGTGGCGTCAGTCTCCAGTCTGCACAAGGATGGCAAGGAAATGCTGTTTCAGAGATGGAACTCACTAGGAGAAAAACAAATACAAATAGGCAACTGTTTACGGTAGATAAAGTGTGGCTTTTTCTCTTTCATCGTTGACTAAAACCTCATGTTCTTTCCGGTGAGGGAGGCAGGAGCCATAATGCGCTGTCAGAAAGATGTCTTTCAGCAGGCAGCACCTCTGGATGTTTATCTCCCTGCCATTGTGCTCCGGCGCTTTGAAATGTAAAGGGAAGACGCTGCTAATCACACTGTTGCTTAAAGATCAACAGCCAGGCGAGATGTACTTTGTCACGTTTTCTCTTTGGTCTCTCTTTTTCCGTAATGAAAATGGTGACATTCATTCAGGCTTGCGCACCACAGGATGGCGGTGGGTTTTTAATGAATCGCTCCTGCCCTTTCCCTGGGCTTTGGCTCAGGGGCGCAGCCGGAGCCACCTCCGGAGCATGCTGATGGCCACCGAAGCCACGGATCGAGCCCCCGGGGAATGCACCTTGGTATCACATCTAGTTTCCTCTGGTCTGGACGTTTTAAATCGTACCGTTGAAGTCAGAGAGGATGCGAGATACAAATGAAGGCTGAAAGGCAAAAGTCTGATGTGGGATTTCTTATTAGTGGGGGAACAGAGAGGTCTAAGGGTATAAAAAACAGGGAGCGTGGAATAAAGGAAAGAAATGCTTATCTGTGCAAAGAAATGAGCCTCAATATATAAGACACCTCTTCCTCCCATCCTGATCCAGGCCAGTAAATAACAGAGCAGAAACAAAGAAGTAGGCACAGAAATCTGGAGCAGTAGTTTATTGAAATGATGTGTCTGAAGGATGAGAGGGATGTTTTCATTTTAAGACAGGAATTTCTTCTGCTCCTATCTTCTTCACTGTGAGATTAGCATGGACATCTTCACTTCTGCTTTCCACTATATCCTGCACATGGGGGGAAAACTCAAAGTTGTGTAAGGAGAGGGAGAGCAATTCAGCTCGTCTTTAAATGCTGATGAAGCAGAGCAAACAAAGAAGAGAGCAGAAATGTGAACCACCAGTTCTCCTCCAGCAAAGGGTCCACCTAATGCTATTACAGGGATATATCAAAAGCAATAAGACAATTTTCATCTTTTGCCCGCCTGATGGCCAAGGGAGGTATCATCAGTCGGCAGTGAGAAGGCTGGGACACAGAGCAGATAATGCCAAGTAACCGAAGAAACGCATCAGCAGCATATGTGCCAGGCATCGAAGTACCACACCAGCTGTATTGGCTTTCCCCAAGCCTTTTTTGCCCCATTCCCCTTCTCCTCCGGGAGCAGCTCCCTGCCTCGCAGACTAAAGGTGGTTAAGCGCTTCCTTGGAGCACAGTCAGGGGGAAGCAACGGCTCGTGCACAAGCTGCGCTCCCCGTGCAGCCAAGGAAACGCCACGCATTTCTGAGCGGCATCAACCAGCTTCTCCTCCGTTTGTATCGCTGCCACAGACGCGGGGTGCCCGGTGCTGGGCAGCAGCAGGTCTGCGGATGGCTTCAGGTTCCAAACGAAGCCCTGGGTACCTTGAGGCATGGCCCTCACAGGGAGAGCAGCTCCGCCGGTTGCTGAATTGATGGATGTGTGTCTCTGGCAAAGACCTCTCACCAGCCCGTCGGTAGCAATGTAAAATTGAGGGGTGAGCTCTCCTTGCGACAGTCAGGCTGCCTGTGTGCAGCTGACTTAAGGACAAGGGGCTACACGGTGCTAAGCGCACCGCTTGCCTTCTGGGCCCCTTCCAACATGATAAATACTTATTTAGGTGGTGCCCCGCCATGTGCGGTTGGATACGACCCATAAATCCTGGTGTTAAATCGGTAAAATAAAAATCCAGTGCTGCGTCAGCTCGGCCTTTGAGAAGGCAAAGCTGATAAATAGGGTTTGATTGGCTCTTTCTACACCAATGCCCCAGAGCAACACCCTCTGCACGAGTGTGATATTGCTGCAAGCTGACAGTACAAAGGACAGACGCGTACCCGTGCCAGCCATTGAGCCGGCTGCCTGGATTAACCCTGATTTCCTTTCCTGACACTCCTTTCTTCTGCCGAGGAGGGAAACCAGGCATAAGAGCGAGTCCCTTTGCCTGTCATGCTG